>JAHBCN010020187.1:0-15254 GCA_019359885.1 Listronotus oregonensis
AAATTTTGTTTGATATCATGAACCGAACTCTTTGGCACTCCGACTCTCTCCGCAACAGATTTTTCCGAGTAGCCCTCCTCCAGCAATGTAACAACTTGAACTTTTTTTGCTACTGATATGCGTGGCATGGTTCGAAGAACTTGATATATTTTTTGGACAATGACAGATTTCGAATTAGTGTCAAAAGTAAAGGTAAGCTGGTAATTGAAGGCTGTTTTACAACACGTAAAATCGTTACCCGAAATTTTATGGCCGTAACTGTACGTATAACCCCCACTCACTCTAACGAAACCGAAAACAGGAGGTATTCTTGAATATCTGGACTATTGAAATTAAAAAAAATCGATTTTTTTAACTTCAATTGTCCGTTTTGAATGTAGTCCTCATAAATTTAAAAAAAGGAATATCAGACTTCTTAGTTTATGCTACAACTTATAAATTTGGCATAAAGTGTGAAAAGGGGCATCGAACATTGTGCATTTTATTTAAAAGCCTCTATTTAACTGGACTAATATTAAGACTTCCACACATAGAAAGACGTTCGTATAAAGCAATTGCAATCAGGATTGAAAGTGTATAAATTTGCTCTTCTTCGTGTCGCGCCTACGCTTAATTATTATTTATAGTTGGCACAGGGCAGTTTATTTGCACTTCGCCTCAAGAACAAAGTGTAGAGGCGGCTCAAGCTGCTACAACATCGAGTGGGCAAAAACGTGTTGCATTTTTCGGACTTAAAATTTATGGCAAAAAAAAAGATGGATGCGCTAATAATTTTAAACCTCTAAAATGGGATGCAAAATCTAATAAATAATTTTTGATACACACAAGTTTGTAGTCGATTGACCTTTAAATTTTATACCGTAACGTTGTTTATTACTTCTTACTGCAAAAATTGTTTTAAAGTTACACAGTTTTTAACAATTTTATTGAAAAAAACATGTACACATTATTTTCCTGTTACGCTCGACCGCCACGGCGTGGGGGTGAGCGCACTTAATGTCCCTATGAATGTGTAAGGTCCTTAGACTCGCCCCAATTTAAGCCTACTACTTTACCTTAGTCATTTGTATCAAAAAGGGCTTTATCAAACCGGTCGGAATCGTTAAGAAATCTTAAAAATAAAATTTTCAAAAATATGTTTTTTCTTTAATAACTTTTAGGCTACACTTACATTGAATCTGTATTTCTCCCGATCCGATGTAGACCGATTTTCTTAACCGACGTCGCCCGACGTAAGTGCCTACATTGGTTCAGTTAACGCCCGACCACCGACCACCGACAATGAGTTCTGATGAAGATTTTATGTGTTGGCTGTTGTTAGAGAACAACGTTCTTAAAAAATGTAAAAGACAACGTATATGGAAACATAAATTTAACGATGACAGATCTTCAGGAGAGTTTAATAAAACTTTCCATACTTATACCTTGATAAATTCAAGGAGTACCACCGGATGAGTAAGGAAACATTTTATTATATTCTTATAGGGATAAAAGACAACATAACTGGACAATCTAACTTCAGAGAATGTATCAGCCCCGAAAAAATAGCCATTTCTCGTTCTGTCGGATTGGAAAATCGCAATGAAACCAAAAACGTTTGGTAGGGAGAAGCCGTCAGTCCGATGTCGGGCGTAATCGGTCATTGTCGGTTCGGGCTTCCTACTCCAGTGTAGCTGTCATAGTCAAAGTTGATATGCAGTCTCTTCGAGGAATGACTGGTTTATCCTAGGTTTGACCAAAGCCTTCGGTCTAACCCCGAAATAAATTCCAATTTCGGCCTTTGACTAAAGTATTTTTAGTCAAATCTAGAAGTTCCTAATTTTTTAGTCAAACGTCGAAAGTCAAATCATCTGTTTCGGGCTTTGCCTAGTCGATTCTAAAAACGACTGGCAGACTCGGTCAAACGTCGACTGTACTTGTTGTGGTTAGTTGTAAATGTAAGAGATCTGACGTATTGTGCAATTCTAAATGTCATAATGCCTCACCATGTCTGAATAAAGACTTTTTTTTATTTTAACTATGACAATATAACAACAATAAACATTGAAATTAAAAAAACGTTTTATTACATCTAATTTAACAAACTGAGACTTTCTAATACCTAATTGACCGGTCAAACCCCGATTTCATTAAATTGAGTTGACGTTTGCCTGACCAAATTAGTCTCTCCTAGGTTGGACGAAATTTTTTAGTCAGAGGCCGAAAAACTTCATTTGTTTGGGCTTTGACTAAGACTTCAAGTCAGACCTGAGGATTGACTAGTCAAACCTAGGACCGCCGAAGCTTCGAGGATTGACTATATCATAGGCACTAAGCATTAAAACTTTGAGTTTGTTTTCAATCCGACATCGTCCGATGGTCGCCCGACGTTGGATCGGGAGAAATACGGATCCAATGTAGGTGTAGCCTTAAACGGCTGTACCGATCGATCATAAAAACTAATCGGTTTTTAACCCAAAAAAAACGCGTCGATCGCCCCCAAACATCTCAAAATTGGTTGATTCGATCGAGAGATATCGTTGTCAAAAAATAAAAAAGTGCTTATTTTATATTTAAAAACTTTAAACCTTTTAAGAATTTTCGCAAATTTAGGGGTCTTTCTCGTACATCCGGAAAATTCTTTGTAAAAATTAAAAACATCGAACGCTCTCCCCCAAGACTCACCCCGAATCATTATATCGATATTTTTTTTTTTTTTTTAATTAGGACCATTTTACACCTTTCAATAATACTGCGCAAAATTCAGGAAGCCCTTTGTATCATCAGAAAAATTCCCGTAATAATAAAAAGCATCGGAGGCTTCCCCAAGACCAGAAATTATTTTATCGACTTTTGGGGTTTTCTTTTTCTTGCGTATGTTAATTTATAAAATTTGTTACCAAAAAATATCATTTTTTGTGCCAAGTGTATCTTTTTAGATTTTTGGCCACTACAAATTTCTGTTATCGTTAAAATTGTTAGTTCATTCGTGTTCATATAGCTCAGTCTTTCTCAGAGTGAGCGATAACGCTCCCTTGTGGGCGCTGGAGTCCTAGAGGGGGGCGGTAAGAGGCTCAGAAAAAATTGAGGGTACTGATGTGATTAAAAGGGCGATGGGTGATTTGTAACTTCAGCTACTTTATCTTTTAAAGTTCACTGAAATTAAAATTCTCCTACTACACAACATTTATTTATTAGTTTATATTTATATCCTATTTTATTGTATAAATAAAAACTAAAAATATATTAAATATTCATTGTTTTAAATGCGTTTGCAACGCTATTCATATCTTAAGTTATT
The DNA here is from genome assembly GCA_019359885.1 of Listronotus oregonensis. Classification (NCBI taxonomy): domain Eukaryota; kingdom Metazoa; phylum Arthropoda; class Insecta; order Coleoptera; family Curculionidae; genus Listronotus; species Listronotus oregonensis. The sequence continues at coordinate 3,281 of JAHBCN010020187.1, forward strand.
TGGTAATAGGTATCAAACAGTGAAAAATATTTGTGTCTTCAAGTGTCGCAGGTGAGGTCCCCACCTGTCGAAAGCGGGATTTTTTTTTGTACCTAATCTAGAAAAAACAAAGAAAGAATAAAATTGAAATTAGAAGGATCAATTATAATTCACGTTTGGTGCACGTATTGTACGATTTATTTGTGCAATCCTGTATTATAGTCCGTCAACCTTCGTATATGATCCGTTTTTGCGGAGTGCAGGTGTAGGAAGGGACAAATCCCAAATACACAGCCGCGGCTTGCGACCGATCGACGACTAACGTAACATTCCGCCGCAAGTACGCATCGCACTCGCTCGCCCTCCCGCCACTCCGCCCGCTACCCCGATACTCTTAATACTGTAAAGTTGAATTATCATTGCTTAATGTTGATTATTATTAATTTTGAATAAAAGATACTCTTAATATTGTAAATTTATATTTATTATTCCTCTATGGTAAAAAAAGTCTCGTTTAGAATATAGGTTTAATTATACTCCAGGCGAGACTAATATGTTATTGAGATTTTTAAGGTGAAAAAAATGGGGAGCGTTACAAAATAACTAATTTTTAAAGTGGACGTTAGACGAAATAATTTTGGGAACCTCTGATATAGCTAGTGCTCTGGGTCTTCCAGGTCCAACATATTTTCGATATAATGAAGTTTGTTGGAATTGAGCTCGCTCATAAAAATGCTGTCGAATCTTTAAATAATAACAAAAAATAACGTACATGTTGCAAAAACAGAAAGGTTAATATTATTGTAAAAATGTGGCAATATACCTATTTTAATATATACATATTTTTTTTCATAAATATGTTATGTTCCTAATAGATTTATTATATTATTTTCATTCAAAACCTACTGGTATTATTTTAAAAAAGATGTTTATTTGTGTAATTATTTTCTGAGGAAAATTTTCAGTAGCCTTAACGTGTGCAATAATGTTTTTTTTTCACATTTGTTCCGTAGGATTAATTTTGATCCAGCACAATCCTTATGGAAATGGGCTCCCAGCTAAATTTACTAAAATTTCACAGAAAGGTAGGTTTTAGTGTGCTGATCAAATATCTCAATATGCACAATCACCCAAACCCTCTCACCCAAACCGGCAAAGTGAATCATATCACACATATTTAAATTTCTTTAAATTTTTTTTTTTTTACAGTCAATCCCTGTCCTCAACCCCTTTTTACACTCTCTCCTTACCGTACCCCCTCCTATCGAAACCCAATATATACAAGGGTCCTGATTTTGCAATGGTTGCACCCATAATACCCATAAAAATGTCCTCGGGGGCTTTGGGTAAACTTGGGTAAAATAATAACAGACAGTAGAAAAGAATAGGAAATAATAAGCAGACAGTAAAAAAAGAATAGAAAAAGTAAGCTGCAAAATCGATACCCTTGAAAGTGTATGTGGAGATTTCAGGGAGGGGGGTCTGGAGGTCGTGAAGGTCTTACATCATCACCAGGGTACAAATATTGAATAATATTAACAACATAGGAAAAATGTTTATTGGACGTCAAAATTCTTGGCGCCTTAGATTTTAAAATTATAGTTTAAATTTTTATTTTTCCTACGAATAAGGACGATTCTTGTTCCTAAAATTTCGAAGTGATTTTAGACAATAAACTTAGGGTAGGCGCTTAAAACGACAAGAGAGAAATAAAAACTTCATCAAGACGAGATTCCCTATTAGCGTTTCACAATCTGATATGCGCAACCTTAAATTCAAGACCATAAGAAATCAATACATAAAAAGGCACTATACATGCATTAGGTCATATTTTAGTATCTGGCTTTTTTTCCCGACTGCATTATGAACGTTACATAGATGAGTCTGACGGTTCAGTCTCATTCAATACCCACAAAAGTGGTAAACGCACCTAAAGGAGTTTTTATTTAAATAAAAATTAAACCCATACTATTCAAAGCTATCACAGAATATACCAGTTATTATCTAATAGAATTTAGGTCATTCTAAAATTGACATTTTTTAAATTTTTCTCCTATCATTTAAGCAAGCGAAAATTTTCAAATTTTAATTTAACTATATTAAGTTTAAGCCAAAAAGAGCACATGACCCATTTATTTTTTTATGATAGCACTAACAATTACGAAGATACACTATAAAAGTGTCGAAAATGAGACACCTGTATTATTTCATTGTTATAATTGGATGATTTTGACGGTGTACATTTTATTATGTCAGATTTTATGCTACAATAAATAATCGGAACAAAAAAATAAATAAAATTGAACCCGGCAGACCTTCGGTCGAGTGATGATCGCGTTGTTAAATTTAGCAATGGACTTAGCAATTGTTAAAAGTTAACAACGGTTTAGAGTGTTTAACAAAATGTCAGATTTTGACAGGTTGCCTACTAAAATCATTGAATATAAACTGACAATGACGTTTTGTTAAACATTCTGAACCGTTGTTAACTTTTAACAAATGCTAAGTCCATTGCTAAATTTAACAACGCGATCATCACTCGGCCGCTTGTGTTGTCAATATCTTTTTTAGTTGTGTCAAATTTTAAGCTTTAAATCGTAATTGCTACGATTTTTTATTCCGAAAACAGATATTTGGGAGATGGTGGAACATTAATTTTATGCGAAGGTCTCAAGGTTCCCTTTTTCTTTTAAATTTAAACTGTACATTTCAACAAAATGATCCTAATTGCTAAAATATACTTTTGTATCCAAAGCGATCGTTAATTCATGATTCGAAGTATGACACAGGTGTTCATCGTCATTTTTATATAAAATACCATTGAAAATAATGCCGTTTAATGATAAAAACGTTCAAAGGCAAATTGGCCAAAATTAATTTGCAATTTTAAAAATTGCTCGCGAACCGCGGAGAAAAGCGTTCCTGTGTAAATCGCGATCGGTATTCCGGTCGCGTACAGCTACTGCCGGGCTACCGTGCGCCGCCTACTTCGATCGGATAACCGTCGATTTGCCTCTCGTTTCGGAGACCGCGAGACCGGTCGTTAGACGCATCGGCGACCGCCGGAATCGCCGCGACAAGCCCTTCGGTCAGTGGCGGATAATAAAGACATTTTATTTTAATCAGCGTTGAATCCAAAGAATGGCCGAGAAAGGGGGATTATCTCCTCGGAGCAAAAAAAATTCGGAGAAATCTTGTAAATGTAGATAAAATATTTTTCACTTGCAGTCTGAAGCTGCTAAGAAAGTCTATGGTTGATATTATTCTTTAATGGCTGATGAATCTACAGATATTAACTGAATTGGTAAATGTTTACTTTTTTGTAAATTAAAAAAAATATTCCTGGGCTTAGCTGAAATATTAATAGTAGGTAGGTAGGTAAGTTTAAAATGAGTGGGTAACACCCTTCCACCGCGACCAATCGGTCTATTGTGGCTCACACCCTTTTATATTTCTTCCATCAGGTCCAGACTTCTAATTAATCTGCTGATCCTGTTGGGAGAGAGATCTTTCATCTCCCCCGGCAACAAGGTGTCATTGCCGAGGATTGCGAATCTTAGTCGTGTCATTGCTGGGCACGAACACAGTATGTGTTCTGCCGATTCATCCCCCTCCATGCACATGTGGCACTCGGCGTCTTCCGCTAGGCCGATCTTGTGTATGTGGTATTTCAATCTGCAGTGTCCCGTGTACAGTCCCACTAGAGTTTTAAGGTGTACCCTTGATTGCTCCAGTAGTTTGGCAGTACATTGTTGGTTTGGTGGGCTTATGAAGGCCTTCGAGTGTCTGAGACCCGGAAGTCCATGCCAGTACCGAAGATTTTCTCTTTGTGTCCAAGCTGATATGAACTGCTTGGCCATTCCATAAGATATACCGATGACCAGTTCCGGCCCTGTGAATTTTGTTTTCGCCCCCCTTTTGGCAAGGAGGTCTGCTTACCCTCTAGGCCGGTGTGTCCAGGTATCCACATTAGTGTAACCTTATTGTTTTGACCCAGTTTGGTCAGCGCATCCTTGCAGTTCAAGACGGTTTTCGAATTGCACCGGCTGGATTTAAGAGCCCCAAGAGCTGCTTAACTATCGGAGAATATTTTAACTGTCTTACGTGTGCAGTGCCGATTAACCAGCGATCTAGCACACATCTCAATAGCAAATACCTCCGCTTGAAATATGTTTGCGAGAGTGCACCGTCCTTAGTTTTGGAGCCATCGGTGTACCAACAGATGTCAGCCCGGAGCAGGTCGGTTGTTTTTCGACTCCAGTCCTCCCTTTGTGGGTAGACTACACTGTAGGGCCGGTTGTAATTGATTGCTGTAGGCATTATGTCTAAGGGCATTTCCAGTCTGTCACAGGTCAAATATTAATAGTTATAATAATAATGATGTATTGGTGCTTTTACACAAAAGTATTTACATGCAATATAAACTAAAAACGAAAAATTTTTTCAAGCAACAAAACACACTTAAGGCTAACCGTCTGCAACAATAGTCCGTATGGATGTTCCATCGAAGCCCTGAATCGAGGTAGGTATACATTAAGGAACTTGACGTTTGCCTCAGGTAAATCTTTCGGCATATCACGCAACAAAAGGATTGCGCTTTTGTGGCACTAAGATACAGCTTGTTACATGCAAACCAATATTCGGCTCTTGAAAGAACCCCACGCGAGCACTCCAAGGCCTCAGTATAGTCCCTTCTGGTGCAGGATATTATTGTGTCATTCGCAAAGAGGGCATAGTGAATAGATGTGTCAAACTATGGTAAATCATTTACACAAATAAGAAACAAAAGGGCCCCAGTACAGAGCCACAGAGTCCTTAGACACTCTCACATTTATTGCCCTCTTTGCAGACCCTACACCAGCCACCCGCACAGTCTGAGTTCGACTGGAAAGGTAGCCTCTTATTATTTATTTATTTACGGGTATAAAATCCCATTACAAATGCAATAATAACCACAATAATATACATGAAAAAATATTAAAACTAAATTACCTATGCGAAGAACAATATTTAATAATACACGGTAATAATATTATAATTTGACATTAGCAAGTTTACCTTTAAATAAACTAAACGAAATGGAGAAAAAGTCTAAATTCACCCTATAACCATTTGCTGCAATCCTCGTCATAGGTGAGAATGCACCATAGTTAACATGCGATGAAGCTCTAGTTTTTCTATTAGGTGCTCTTAAGCCAACCTGAGATAACAAATCCGGACAGTCTATTACACCATTAATAAGTTTAAAACGAAAACAAATATCAACCGTAACACTTCAGTGCTCCAATTTATTCAATCCCAAATTAGTTCTGCCTATCATAATTGAAAAAAGTAGATGGAAAGTTTATTTTAAAACATGCCAATTTATATATTTATTTTGCATATTCTTAAGGTTAGACAAGTGTACCAAATAGAAGAGACGACATCGACAAATATTTATTCTTCAAGCTATTACAAAGAATATTTCACTCATGTATAAATTTTCCCATAAGAGAAAAAAATTTTCAGTCTAAATTTCACGTTGCCTAGACAACTTGGTATTTCCACTTACTTACAAACACAGAACAATCGAACCTGTTTGTTTGTATTGTCAATTAGAAACGTCAAAATCAGTCAAAATGAGTCGATTTGGTCACGTACACGATGAAGAAATAGATAAAGTAATTAAAAAAACGATTTCAGTTATAGTTTTAATTATGTTGCATGAAATTGAAAATTTTAGGACAAAAAACATTTTAATAGTATAATACTCCCATATTTCTCCATTCTACAAATGTTTTTCCTAAATACCGCTCGTGCATAAATATTAACCAGATAATTTTCATTTAAGCTTGTTATACAAATTCCACTCTTTCTTCGAACTCGTGGAATTATAAATAACAAGCTTTCATAAAATTATCGGTAATTTTTAAGCACTCGTGGTATTAACCCGATAATTAAGGTATTTAATGTTTGTAAATCCCCCTGTTTATGAAGCGTAACAATTTAAGTGATTGATTAACAACAGAATCGTCATGAAGATTAAAAGTCATCTTTCAAGACTTTCCTCCACAATGGGGATATGGTCATCGATGTTGTAATGTTTAAGCTTTTGCCCGAGTATTTCGTGCGAGACACAATTGCAAGCTTTGCTCAAGTCTCAGAAGCTGCTAGACACATGTCATCAATTGCAATGCGAATAATAGATACCAGATACAGAATTCCGAAAGATGTGCGAGGTCTCTACGACAGACAAACTGCTGAACCGAGAGCAGTTACTCCCGAAAAAATCACACATTTGAAAGACCAAGCATTACCCAAAAATATTTTACAATATCGGCAGCAAAGAGATAGACCTGTAGTTGTTAAGATCATGATCAATGAAGTCAGGAGTAAGAAAAAACGTTTTAAAAATGCCGGTTAGTCAATACAATACATTCATTATCGCGCCTATCTTCTAAACTTAGCGGTAACATCAGCTAAAAACAAATTTTACTTCGTAAAAAGACAATGCCTACTATAGGTCTATTAACAAAATTGTTAGAAGTTATTCATTGAAAAAAATTACATTCAACCGGCCTGTAAAAAGAATTAGAATACTGGTTCCATAAGCGCCAGTAACAGTACAAATATGAACAAAGTTTATGTCACTTATCAACTGTCATTGAGTTGATTTAGTCGATTTAGTTTGTTAAGTAGTGATGGGATTTATTTTTATTTTGTTGTCCGTTTATATTTTTGCAAACTTAATAGTTTTTGATTGTCATGATATTGGTGTATTCGTGCAGTTTCGCCAACCTAGATTTTTCAGGTTTTCCAACATCTTAAAAAATCACTTGTAGCTGGCTAGACATAAGTGTATATATTTTGGTTCCTATTAAGTATTCTATTCTTTTCTAACATCTATCACACATACACAATCTTGGCATCTTTGAATGGAATAATTTAATTATAACTAGAAAAAGATATCAATAACACTAAAATCTTGGACTTCCATTGTCTTTATTTGTTAATTGATACACAACGTTTCGGTTAGTGATGTATCTCCAACCGTTTTCAAGTGATAACTAAAACTATTCTTAAAAGCTACGACCTTATATACTATCCGTTGTTCACCGAAGCTTGACCGACTTGTCACGGTTCAGCAACGGCAGCCAGATATTCGGAATGTCTACACTAGGTTTGCTAAATACGTTTTGCTTGAGATCCCTAGTTACATTACCTATTTCGGCTTGCAGAGATTCCTTACTGTTGCATAGAGTCACCGCGCGGTTATATAGAGTACGTATGACTCCTCGCTTTGTTTCGTTAGAGTGATTGGAATTCTTTGTAAATATTGTCCAGTGTGGGTAGGTTTTCTGTATACCGAGGTATATATATGTCCATTATTTCGTTTGACTAAAACGTCGAGAAAAGGTAGAGCCGAATTTTGTTCCTTCTCCATTGTGAATTTGATACATGGTCGAAGGCAGTTAAGATGTTCTAAGAAACCTTTAAGTTCTTCGTCATTACCTGTCCATACAATAAAAGTATCGTCAACATATCGTAGCCAAACTTTTGGTTTGATTAGTGCAGTATTAATTGCGTGTTCCTCAAACCATTCCATATATATGTTTGCTACCACTGGAGAGAGCGATGAACCCATGGGAAGTCCATCGTCCTGTGCATAGAACTTATCTTTCACTTGAAAGTAAGAACTACGGAGGCGCAACTCCAACAATTCCATCACTCCATCCAGCGGCAGGGTGGTGCGATCTATTATGGTATCATCTTCGTTGAGCTTGGCCCGAATGATGCTTAACGATTCTTCTATTGGTACATTTGTATATAGACTTTCTACATCAAAGCTTACGAAAGTATCGTTTGGTCCTATTTCTACAATATTGAGAATCTCAACAAAATGACTGGAGTTCTTTACAAAGGATGGTGACTTACCGGCTAAGGGTTTAATCAGTTCTAAAAGGTATTTTGCCAGTGCAGTCGTGGGTGCATTCCTGGAGCTGGTGATTGGCCTTAAAGGTATATTGTCCTTGTGTATTTTTGGTAGTCCGTATAGATGTGGAGGCTTACTATTATGAGGTGTTAGAGTTGTTCTAGTTTCATCTGTCAGAAACAAAGAGACCACTAGAAATTAGAGTTAAAGAACACAAAAAACATATGGAACGAGGTGAAACGTCGAAATCAGAGATTGCCGAACACGCATGGTCGAAACAACAAACAACACCGTATACAATGGTCGGAAGCAAAAATCATTCATAAAGAAACCCACTGGAAGAAAAGAAAATTTAAAGAAGCTGTAATAATTGCAAACAATCAAAATGTATTTAGCAAACCTAGTGTAGACATTCCGAATATCTGGCTGCCGTTGCTGAACCGTGACAAGTCGGTCAAGCTTGGTGAACAACGGATAGTATAGAATAGTTTTAGTTATCACTTGAAAACGGTTGGAGATACATCACTAACCGAAACGTTGTGTATCAATTAACAAATAAAGACAATGGAAGTCCAAGAATTTAGTGTTATTGAAACCATAACATTGTCTAACACTTTTAAAGAAATAGAAAAAGATAGTTTAAAACCTCTCTAATTAAAAAAGTTTTAAATAAAACTTGTTTGCTATAAAAGTATCTTTAATAATATGTATATATTGCTAAAAGTAGGTGATGTACCGTTCTGAACTTATTAAAAATTATTCCAAAAATGGATGCAATTATTTAACCGCTACGACTACAACGACGCTAATTGGCTTTTAAAACAAATATATAATAATAGATTTGCAAATTGTTACTTTTCTCTGTTTTTATATTTTTAAATGGCCACTTAAATTGCAATTTTAACAGTATAACATATACATGTCCCTGACTTCATTGTCATATTTAAAAATTGGTTATAAAAATTAAATGATTAAGATATAAAACTATTTTTAAGTAGTTCGTAATTAACGTATTTACAACCCTGTTAATTATTGGCGAAATCTGGCAACATTTTGGAACTCTTAATATTTTGTTTTTATTGTACCTTCGTAACAAGATCATAAAACGGTTGTGGACACGTTAATAAGAAGCTAATTCAGTTTCATATTTTACTTATTAAAATCCTATAACCAACTTTTGAATCTGCCAATCAAGCCAAATCGTTAGGTCAGGATCCTATACTATGTTATATTATTGAAATAATAATTAAAGTGGCTATTTTAAAATATAATAATATACATGGTGTCCTACGTAAAAAAAATCCAAAAAGTTATAGTTTGCGAATCTTGACAACACTGCGTAGTTTTTTACTGAATTAAAGCGTCGTAGTCATAGCGGTTACATAATTGCACTTATCTAATGATAATCTTTAATAAGTTCGAAACGGTGCACTACAGACCCTTTAAATCATCCTTGGTCTATATTTTTAGTATACATTTTTCCTAAAAATATTAAATTTTTATGACTCTAAAAAATATTTAATTAATTATCTGCTAGAATTAAAAATATAAGTAGTTTTTATGAATTGTCTGTCAAAAACCTATTGTTGGGAAAGGCTTATTATTTATTATGTATTTTCTGAATATTTTAAAGATAACACAGCCCCACAAAAAAATAGATGTTCAGGCTTGTGGGTCGGACATATGTATTCCCATGTATTTTTCGACACTGAATCCGATTTCGAGCTCAGAAATGGCCCTTCAGGTCTGAATTTGGCCCCTAAGGGCCAAAAATGGCCTCTATAGGGCCTGAAAGATGGTTTCCGGGATGAGGCGAGGTCGAAAGTGCTTTCTCAACCCAAAGTGCGATTTGTGATCGAAAAGTTTATAGCCATCTGAAATTTCCCATTTGGGACCGGGAAAATGACCCCTTAGGGACCAAAAATCGTGTTTCGAATGCCGCAATCGCAACAAAAGTATTTTAATGTACTTTTAAATTCTGTAACTCAGACTGTGCTCAAAAAGTTTATTGCCAAATCTAATTCCCCGTTTTGGAACGAGGAAAATAACCCCTTAGGGGCCGGAAAATCATGTATTGTATGCCTCAATAGCAACAGTGGTATTTTTATGTACTTTTAACTTCTGGAACTTAGAATGTGCTCGACAACTTTATAGCCAACTGGAATTTTTCGTTTGAGACCGGCAAAATGTCCCTTCGGGGTTGAAAATCTTATTCGCTGCAAGTAGGTTTGAGATCGAGAAGGTTCCATTACGCTCGGTTCACGCACAGTCTCAATACCAGAAGTTAAAAGTACATAAAAATGCCACTGTTGCGATTGCGGCATCCGAAACAGGACTTTCCGGCCCCTAAGGGGTCATTTTTCCGGTCCAAAACGGAAAATTTCAGTTGGCCATAAACCGTCTAAGTTCTAAAATTTAAAACTACATAAAAATGCCACTCCTGCGATTGCGGCGTCCGAAAAACGATTTTCCGGCCCCTAACGGTTATTTTTCTGGTCCCAAACAAGGAGTTCTAGTTGGCCATAAGCTTTTAGAACACAGTGTGAGAGCCAGAATTAAAAAGTACATAAAAATATCACTGTTGCGATTGGGGCGTCCAAAACACGATATTCCGGCCCCTAAGGGGTCATTTTCTCGGTCCCAAACGGGGAATTTCACTTGGTCATAAAATTTTTGACCCCAAATCCAGCATTGGCTTAAGAATGCACCTTCGACCTCGCTTCACCCCAAAGTCTATCTTTCAGGTCCTATAAAGGCAATTTTTGGCCCCTAGGGCCAATTCCAGACGTGGAGGGCCATTTTCGAGCTCGGGATCGGATTCAGCTGATCCTTTATTTTTTTTGGGGCTGTGTTATTTTGAATAGATTTATTGCATAGAACCGTTATATTGCCCTTTTTCCTTATATTATTATACAGGGTGGCCGTCCATATTTTGACCCATTTTGATCGCGAATAACTTTTGAACAAATAAAGATATCAAGATGCGGTTTTCGCAAATATACTTATATTTCTTTAAAGTTTATTCTCGTATCTTTACCCTTTTTATGTGACATTCCATTAGCTCAAAAACAAAATGGCCGATTTTCCGATATAGGACAACTTTGTTATTTTAAATGGAACACCCTGTATATGTTTCAAAATTTTTTTAAAAATTTTAAACTTTCCCCTTTAAAAAAATGTAACACAAGCTATGGTTATCTTAAAAAATAATGCATTTATTGACCTTCCCAAAAAATTGACTGTATGTCGAATAGGAATATTATTTTAAAAGGATTTTTTGAAAAGTCGCCTGTGGAAACAAAGTTATCTCGTTTCCATAACAGCAACAAGCCTCATTGTCAGCCATTGTTGGTCATTTTTGACAAGTTATTTTAATTGGGGAAAATTTTTGTGTTATTTGTTTGCCGAAACCAAATCAGTAAAAGAAACCCAGCGAAGATTTAGAAACATGTTTAATAAAGCTCCACCCACAAAAAAAATAATTAAAATCTGGTAAAAAATTCTGGAGTACAGGATCTTTAGCCCGTAAAAAGAAATTAGTAAACAATGAGAATTTGCTAAATAAAACGTTACAAATTCTGGAGATAACTCAGGAAGATCCAACATTGTCAACAAGAAAAAACTCAAGTTCAGTCCATATTCCTAAAACTACAGTACAAGAAATCATGAAAAAGAACTTAAATTAAAGCCATACAAAATTCAAATTTTACAAGAAATAAAAAGAAACTGATTTTCCCAAAGGGTGGAATTTTGCCAGAGAATTCAAAATTTAGTAAGGAACAATATACATTTTTTTTGGGTAGACTAATAATGTCAGACGAAGCCACATTTCACCTCAATGGAAAAGTAAATAAGCATAACTGCAGGTTTTGGGCAACAGAAAATCCTCGACAATATAACGAACACGTTAGAGATTCGCCAAAAAAATCACAGTCTGGTGTGGTATGTCAAAGCAAAAATTTATGGGCCATTTTTTTTCATGAATCAACTGTAACCTCTTGGACAGTTGATATGCGGAAATATTTTTTATCCCCAATTGCAAGAAGAAAATCTATTGAATTTCGTCTATTTTCAACAAGATGG
>JAHBCN010020188.1:0-15332 GCA_019359885.1 Listronotus oregonensis
AAGTTCCAACAATAAAACTTCAGCCTATCCAGAAATAGACGCTCACTACACAGGGGTGGACAATATAAATATATTACATACAAGTTTAATTTATTGCAGAAGCATATTGAAAATTTAACTCCCCCTCTACGAGCATTTTATCATATTTGGAGACATTGGCAAAATTAAAATCTTTTTAAAAGCATTTTTTAATTAAAATTATCAAGCCCTTACGCTGGAAACTTACTCTACATAACATGATACAACTTTATATTTTTTAAATATATCGATGCCCTTGGTTTCAGCCAGTGCTCCGATAATCAAATCAAATCAGGATATTTGCAACTGTCCTGGAATGTACTGAACTTATTTATCTTATTCTGAATAAACGGTACATTCCTAAGAATCAAAGAAATATATTTTTCACTTATCCTAAAAAATCACCATCCCTCTACAGAACGCTACAGTATATATTTCGATCCAACAACTCACGATTTCCGCCTGCAAATCAGTCCGAGAAACCGAGATTACTGTTATTTCCTCAGAAGCATGCTTGTTCTAAAACTCAAGTGTAAACATTTTTAGGTGTTATAGTATTTGTCAAGATATAAGAAAATGACTAAAAGTCTCGACTGCTTCTGAGTGCAGTAAAAACCCTCGAAATTAGCATTTTATGGTATTATTAGGGTAGGTTCAACTAATTATTGCACCCGACCGTACAGGGTCATATTTCTACCTGACTGGAATAATATATAAGTATTCATGATGTCCTATTTGCCCCAGGTTATATTTAAACGTATAGGGTAAAGTGTGGACCTGAACTATTCTCACCTCTGTTGGCATGGCCATAAAGGATCACTTTCGAGGATTTTTATTGCAGTCGGAGATAATCGATATGTCAGTCATTTTCTTATATCTTAAAAAATACTATTCTAAGTTTACAAAAATTAGAGGCTTAAGACCTACCATTGTAGAACTTATTTCTCGGGCTATATCCCTGGCAGTGCTATGAACATTAATTATACTATTACAGTTAAAGTGCCAGTCAAGACATCTTATTATTCCTTCCGCGACTAGACCTAAGAAATACCTTTTTTAACTTAATATTAAAATTATTGATCTTATTAAAATTTTTGAATTTGACCCCACATGTTAACGCGTTTATGTTCTAAGATTAATCAAATCCCGCAAGGAACCTGAAATTTTTAATCTTTTATTTTTGCATTTTTTTTTAAATAGAACTCAGAAAAAACTTAAAATAGTGGTAAAAGCTGAACATAGAAAATTACATCCAATATTTAAGGAAAACCTTATCCTTGACGAAAATGACTCTAACAATATTACATCATTATAGTAGGCATATTTTCTAAAGCAGTAGTTAAACCTTGGTTTAACCTACGGATTGATATGATATTGTAAAAGCGGCCCTAACACCATTATTTTTTGTTTATTTATTTACATAATGAACATTTATTTCATTATGACATCGCACCACACAAAAGATATATTGGTATAAATAAAAAATGTCTCATAGTTATAAACTTACTACAGAACTCTTACCCTATTGTTTTCCACTTTAGAATATTTAGGCATTCTCCTTTTAGGAAGAACGGAAGCTGTATTTGTACCTAAGGGTACAATTCTTCTCAAACGTATCTGCTTCACACCCAGTCGTTGATGAACTGGCTCTTTGAGATCTCTCATCATAGGACTTTGTGTTCGGGATGATTTTGATAATAAAGAGTTTGTGCCAAATGTTTTCGGGTATTGTTTTTTAGGGGCTCCAAATTTTGCTGTATTTTTTGTAGCTTTGGTCGAATTAACCGTATTCTCTGGCTAGGACCTGAAATACAAAGATTGTAAACATGACCAAAAAGCAATTTTTGTTTGCTGACCAAACTATTAAATTAACCATGTAAAGCGCCCTTACTGGGGCAGATAATATTTTGAAATTGTTGGTACTCTGCGTTAAACCAATAACTATAAAAAAAAATCTGGAGTTATGTAAAATTGTTGTTTGCAGTAAAATGTATATTAGACTTACACACAAATTATTTTGAAAAGAAATAAAAAAACACAATATAAGCTACTAATAAGAAAATATATCAATTTTAGGGGGCTCCAAGGCTCATTACTGGTACTAACTTTTTTTTTCACTCTATTGATCTTCTGTCTTTTACAATTAATTGCATTCATACTAATGCTAATAGTACTCTTTACTCTACTATTCAAGCCAGTCTCTGGATCTGGTTTTAAAAATAAGCAGTCTCACCCAGTGCAATTACACAAGTCAACAAATATAAATTTTTGAAAAGTAACATTAATGAAAATAGGTTTGTTTAAAGTCCTAAATCCGAAAATGATAAGCTAATTCCTTAAAAATATAATATTCACCGATGAAAAAGTGTTTCAGTCGTGCTACAATGGGATACTTAAGGTATACAGGCCTCAAGAAATACGATTTGATGAAAAATATACCCAAAAACACAGAAGTAGTGAGCGATTTTCGGTAAATGTTTGTGGGTGGCTGAGTACACAAGGACTTGGTGTATGTTATTTCACCAAAAGAAGGTTTAATGCGGAGGTATATATAGATCTACTACAGAATATCATGCTTCCTTCTGTACTGGATCGATTTCCGGACAGAAATTATATCTTTCGGTAACTGTTCATACGGCCCGGCAAGTCGATGAATGGATGAAAGAGCAGCGTATTAGGGTTTTACCGTGGCCCGCACGTAGTCCATAAACAACTACAGATTTTTTTTGTATAAAGAGAAAAAAGAGGAGACGACATATTTTTACTATCTAATATATTTATTTAATATAAACATATAAAACATGTGGAATCTATGCAAAAAAATTACTAAAGATTGGTGGTTATGTAAATAAAAAATATATTGCACGAGATGTGATACAGTGACAAAAACGTTCACATTTTGCTTTTGTGTTTTGTAATATCATCCCTTTTTAAAAACCAACCTGTGGCTTACTGCACCCAAATTTTCCGGAAAAATTCACACGAAAGTGTAAAAAATGTATCTTTATAGACATGCGATACTCCAGTAACTTATAGGTAGTCAACGGTTCATCTGTGAGGCTTTTATAGCTTTTATCTATCTTGTTGCTGATGATATCCTTTCACTACACTTACAAAACAAGCTGCCAATTCTTTTTCATTTAATTGTTCTTGAAAACAGAGATCATCTAGGAGCTTTCTTATCTGAGGTCCAATAAATATGCCTTCTTTTAATTTGGCATCACTTAGTTGAGGAAATTTTCTCTTAGGTCCTCGAAACCACTACCTTTTTTGTCCATGGGTTTGACAAAGTTTTTCATTAATCCAAGCTTAATATGGAGAGGCGGTAGCAGCACCTATTTTTGGGTTAACAAGGGGGCATATTTAATGTTTGAAGTACCAGGTTCAAAAGAAGTTCTATGAGGCCAATCCTTTTTACTGTAGTGTTCTTTTGTTGCCCTACTGCCCCGCAGACACAAAAAAATCAGCAATACTTTGTAAAACCTCCTTGAAGTCCTAGCAAGATACCTAGGACTTTTAAATCTGCACAGATATCCCACTGTTCATATTTAACACGATTTAATATGGTTGCTAAGTTGTCATAGGTTTCTTTCATTGTCACTGAATGGGCTAAAGGAATAGATGGTTTTTGTTTCCATTATGAAGCAGGACTGCTTTTAGGCTGTATTTCGATGAATCTATGAATAAACGCCACTCGCTAGGACCATGTTTCATATTAAGCTCATTCATTAAACCATCAATATTACAACACGCACATAGCGACCCTTCCATTTCTAAAAAAAAATGTTACACATACACTTGCTTTTTTATCTAACAAGTTTTACTGTTAAAGTCTGGAACCAAGAAGTTCCGATTTAATTAATTCTGAGTTATTAAGTGAGGTGGTAAAAATGTTGGGTCACCACTGTTGTTCTCAGGAAGTTGGGAATCAGATTCTGATAAAAAATTGAAATCACTGTGAAACACGATGTCCAGGTTTAAAGGCGCTATCGGCACAGGTAGTTTCTGGCAATGGGGAACTGGCCTTAGCGCAGAAGGCAAATTTGATACTCTTTTTTGTCTCTATGCTTTTTTGAAATCCCTTCTGTTTTAGTGATGCAAAAGTAACAATCACTTACATAGTCAGTAGGTTCTCTCCACACCATAGGAACAGCAAACGGAATACAATTTTTCTTGTGATACATCCACTACACTAAATTTACGTGACAATCCACACAACAAACACGAGGAGCCCAACTTTTATCTTGATCCCCAATTTGGCACTTAAAATATAAAAAAATTGGCTTTTTTGACTTCCTCATATATAGATCTAGCTTGGAACTTGTAACTTTATAATAAATCGTCCACATATATAACCAAACTTATCGGCTCTATTTTTTTAACATCGACGACTCGAACTTGCCATTTTATATCAAAATCGACTTAAACACTTGACTGTATTATAAACGAGAAAAAATCTTAAAGGATCGTACAATACTGTAAAAATAACCCCTCTGAGGTCTTGTAGTACTTTCCGATTCTAAGGCAGGTAAAAATGATTTCAAGGATTGTATTATATAAAAGAGAAGCAGGTACTTAAAAATGGGCCATGCTAGGCCATTTTTGGGAAAAAGCTTTTTAATAACTTTCTAAATAAGACGCAAAATAAGTATTCTCATCGATGTTACAAAAATAATGTCGACTGGTGAAATCTTTTTCAATTTCTTATTGAATAGAATAAAATAGAATAAACCTTTAATAATTAAAAAGTTTTACATGTATGTCATATATACAGAAATATAATAAAGTCAAAGTCAAAGTCAAAAAATAGCTTTATTGTCAAATGACACAAAAATATCGTAGACAAAGCCATATTTATAATACCTATAATAAAATATACAATATACAATTAAACAGATAAGTCATTTTTAAAATTAGATGTACAAAGTTAAAGCAACAACAAAATATTTTTACAGAGCAGTCAAACAAAAATAAAACTAAAAAAAAATAAAAATAAAACGCTTACACTACTAGACAATAAATCAGTCAATTCTATATATTATCCAGTCAACCAACACCTCTATCTGTCATTATAAAACTCGTCAAGAGTGTAGTATGCCTTCTCAGTTAAAAACCTCTTTGTCAGTCTTCTAAACCCTTTATGGCACTGTTAAATAAATGACCTTTTAATTAGTTCAGAGCGAGGAATGGGCATGTTAAGGGTAAAAGTCTGACGCAGGTTGTAATGAGTTGGCAATGACAGTTCATCCTTATACTTTTTAAAAACTAAACAGACCACCTCCAAAATATAAATACAAGTTAGGGTTAAGATAGAGTGTCTGACGAACAAGGGACGACAGGATTCACGAACCCTGGCTCCACACATATATCTAATTGCTCTCTTTTGTAACACAAACACAGATCCGAACAGATATTGAGAACATGAGCCCCAAAAACAAATACCATAACGAAGATGGGATTCGATTAGTAAAAAATAGGAATTTCTTGCAATAGATAAGTCCAGATTGTTGTATATAACCCTCAGTGCATAACAACCTGAAGAGAGTTTATTACATAAATTATCAATGTGATTTTCAAACTTTAGATTGCTGTCAATAGTTAATCCCAAAAATTTAATTGCATTTGGCATAGCAATTAACTCATCTGCCAAACAAATGTTATCCAAGTAACACCTAAACGTCAAGATATTAGTCTTCGAAATATTAAAAGATAATAAATTTGCATCACACCGCTGTTTTATCTTACACAAGTCGATAATTAAATTGCCCTTTAACCGATTAATGTCAGTATCATGCCAAAGAATGGTGGTATCATCCGCGAAAACAGTGAACCTTCCAGCTATTGAAAGGCGAGGCAAGTCGTTAACGTAGATGAGAAACAGTAGCGGACCCAGAACCGAACCTTGAGGAACACCAACCCCAGTACTGAGTTCGCCAGAATTAACATCATTATAAACAACCGCCTGAACACGCCCAGACAGATAAGAGCGAAACCACTCCAGAGCAATCCCCCTAAATCCATATGCCTCCAACTTCCAGAGCAGTATCTGGTGGTCCACACAGTCGAATGCTTTCGACAGATCGCAAAACACCGCAGCAGCAGCCTCCCCAGAGTTCAGGTGGAAATACAGATGCTCAAGAAACTCAAAGATAGCATCGCTCGTGCCCGTCCGGTCCTGAAAGGCAAACTGACATTCGTTCATAAGTTTGTGTTCATTCATAAAAGACATCATCCTCATCTTAACAATTTTTTCCACTATCTTCGCCAAGGTAGGCAGCAATGCTATAGGTCGAAAGTTTGAAGGATTGCCGTGATCGCCACCCTTAAAAAGCGGAATGATTACAGCCCTTTTCAGGCAGGATGGAAAGTTACCTGTAAGAAAGGAAGAATTTATTGCGTCGGCCAAAACCTGCAAGGCCTTCTCTGGCAAAGTCAAAAATATTTTAACAGACTGCCTATCCCACCCCGAAGCATTCTTATTCTTAATTTTACCAAGCAACCCCCGAATTTCCTCAGCAGTACAGGGCACAAAGAAAAATGTTTCAGACACTGATAGATGATCCAAGTAATCACGAGGATCTTTCGTTTGTGATATTTTTTGTGCCAGCTTGCCGGCAATACTACAGTAATATGAATTGAGCTCGGTCGCACTTAAGCTATTAGTTGTAGGTGTAATATTATTTTTGCCTCTCAATTTATTGACAATCTTCCAAGACTCCCTTGCTTTGTTTCTCGACCGTGCAATTCTTTCCCGAAAGTAAGTTTTCTTTGCAGATTTGATAGTTCTTCTATAAATTCTGCGATATCCATTAAAGTAATTCAAAAATATCGTATTTTCATTCGCAAATTTTCTGATATAGTGAAGTGAGCGCATATTTTTCCCGGAAACTCTTAATCCTTTTGTGTACCAGGGCTTTCTTTTCTTTTTTTAATCCTAATAATGGGAAATGCTAGGTTAAAGTTATTGCTCAACATTGAATGAAATTCTTGCAAGGGATCATTAGTAGCTAAAACACTATTCCAGTCGGACTGGTTACACAATAATAAGAATTTGTCAAAATTTCTCCTGCTATATAGCCTACCATATCTTACATTACTTTTAGTCTCAGACAAACCAATCTGCAACGAACCAACAACAGCCTCGTGATCCGACAACCCGGCACCAACAGTAGAACATATAACCTCATCCTTCCCCAAGATTTGTACAAACATAATCCAAAATAGACGAAGACAATGCCGAAATCCGAGTCGGCCGGTCAACATGCATCAAAAGACCAAACGAACTCAACAGATCAGTCAGTATTCGAGTATTCCGGCTTGATCTGTCCGAGAAATCAATGTTCAAATCTCCGGTCAAGACTAAGGAGGCATTTACAGAGACCTGAGTCAATAACATTTCTAGTCTGTCAAAGAATAAGCCAATATCAGAGGAAGGCGATCTATAAATACCTAAAATATACAAATTTATTTTAGCCGAATATACAATTGAAAATTCAAAAAGCTTTTCCTCTAACAAGTAGTCAAATCTATCTATACAAATAAAATTAAAATTACTTAAAATATCTTTTTGGACCAAGATCAAACTACCACCATTATTACATTGCGTACGTGAGTATTTTGATACCAGCGCATAATCTGGCAAATAAAATGGTTCACCAGGTCTTAACCAATGCTCAACCAATACTACAATACTAGGAAATCTTAAAGATTCTAAAAATAAAAACAATTCGTCAGTCTTATTTCTGACAGACTGAATATTTAATAATACTAGGGTAAGTTCACTCTGGGAGAAGTCAGTCCTAAAAAAGAAGAAGATGAAAGATTGGAAAACAATCCTTCTGATGCTTTACTATCATTAACATGGTCACTTAGATTGCTTATAGGCACTGATCTTAGTACAACTTTAGATGTGTTCTGAACTTCACTAATATAAAAAGAAAATAATTTACACAATGAACCAGTCGTATATCGGTACCCAAACTCTTCCGAAGTATCGGTAATTAATCTCACCGAAATATTTTTATCACTTATATAGGACCTTATAAAATTTATAATTCTAAAATACTTATTTCTAGAAAAAAATTTAAAATCACATTTGAGACATAACAATAAATTAGTCGACCTTCCCACTGCCAAAATATTTCTTAGTAAAGAATAGTTTGGCACCGTGAACGAAAGGTTTAAACAAACTATAACATAGTCTTTTTCCATGTGATCAATAATTAGTGGAAATACAGTCTTACTAATTTGCTGCGACGTTGCACCACTAGCAACATAGCCTGTTGTTTCGTACTTATCATCTAGGTAACGACCTAGAACCGCAGAATAATTTCGAGCGCTGGAATCACCATATATCAGTACCTTCCTTTTTCTAATCAGATTTACTTCACTGTCTGCATTCCTCTTACCATGCCGAACTCCATGATCTCCCAAATATGCATCTAGCCCCGAGGTGGATGGGTTAATTGGTTTTTGAAGTTCCCCAGAACCAAACGAATTAAGGCAGCAATTTGCAGGTTTAGGCATCTTAAGGGCTTCTAACTTGACATTCAGCTTTCCTATTTCTGAATAGTAGGACTGATTTTCAGCCTCAAGAGCTTTTATTGAAGTAACCATGCTTTTATTCAACTCGCTTAATTCCCCTAAGTCCTTCTGCAGACTTAATATTTTGTCGGCCTGTGAAGATACTGTGTCCTCTAGGGAAAGCTTCTGACTGGAGATAACTTAGCAAGTTCATTACGTAAGGAGACTAATTCTTCCCGTTTTGCGTTCAAAGATTCAACCATTTTCCTCTCTGATTCAAATACCTCATCCTCAAACTCTTGCGTTTTTCTTCGTTGTTTCCTATAAAGGTTATCTCTGGCTTTAATTTCTTTCTTAAGGCTGTCTATTTTTTCATTAAGTGTCGTGATAATTTTATCTTTTTCAGACTCAAGAACCTCAAATTTTTCATTATTTTCAAGGAGTTGCAATTTAAATTCGTGATTTGCCTGCCTCAATCTTTCTTATTCATTAACCATCGACTCCAGTTTAGGAATATTTTCTACATCTAAGTTCCTGCATTCTCTGGAGCAATAAATTTTCTGTTTTTCTAGTTTTATATGTGTTTTAAAATCTCTATCAAGGCAACTAGGGTGAAAGATATTAAAGCATGTAACACAATGAAAATTACTGAATGTTTTATTAGCACAGCATTTAAATTTAAACTTAGAATCCATATTCAAGCAAAATAATTCAGAAAAATAACTCAAAGCCAACCCTGCGTGGACAGAAGGGAATTCCGTATTAAAAAATTAAATCCACTTGTTTATTCAAAATCGAGCCATTCCACAAAAAAACAATATGTTATTCCAATTCACTCATCTCACAGATAAGGAATATCCTCTACTGATAAGGTATGTGAGATCTGTTTATTATTATTTTTTTCAATCAAGGTATTTGCCTTCACAAATAAATTTAAACCAAGGTTTTTTCACTTTCATTTGTGAAAAAAAAACAACAAAAAGGTATTGGACTCTGCTAAAACGTCAACACTTCTTAAAGTCAAAATAAGGTAAACTAGATGGTAAAATCAACTGAATACCTAAAACCTGGTATCTAAGATAAATTATTACACTATGTAAATTAGACTAAAATACCACAGGACTAATAATGCTATAACATTAATTTTATATTAAATGGTGTTGTCATATATTCCTCAATACTATAGAAGATGTGCTTCTAACAAAGCCCATTGTGATATAAACTTTATTTAAAAGCAAGTACAGATTTCTTTCCTATATTTATTAAAATTTTAGAAAATATGCAAAAAGCATCATAGTCTAAGATCCGAATTAGGGTAGACCTTCACCCATCTGCAACCGGATAAAAATTATTTGAAAACTAATTGATCTGGCTTTTTTATTTTTTAATTCCTTAAATATCTAACTTAAAGATATACAGGGTGATTCATGGGGAAATATCAATACTTCAGGTACATACTCAGGATCCAAAAATAAACATAAAAGTCTATACAAAATATGGGTCCGCAAGACCTTCGTTTCCGAGATACAGGGTGTTCACCACAGAGCTGACATGTGCTTAGAAGTAAATGGTGGAATTTTTAAAAATTATAAAACCGAGCTTATGTTTTGCCGAACATAATTTAAGAACAATAATTCCATTAAAAATTAAAATACATATTGTTTAATTATACATTTTGTTTTAATATTTCTTTAAATTTTGCTATAATAAAATCAGATGCGTCATAATTTTTTTAAATCCAAATATCTCGAAAACGGTTGCTCATATCAACTTTTAACAAGTATACCTTTTTGAGGTAAAAATGACAAAGCAATTATTTAATTTACTTAAAAATGTAATACAGGGCCGTACCAAAAAGTTGTGATTGTTCAAAATAGTATAAAGATGTATAGTTGGCGCCCCCTACAAGTACGAGCCGTAATAAGATTAGATTCGAATCCATCATACCAAAAAACCCCTGGATACCAATTTTTACTCCAATATTAACATAATCATAGATTTTATTTAAAAAGAAAAATAAAATGGAAATTTTAACACCCTCTATTTCGAAAACGAAGGCCTTGCGGACCCATATTTGTATAGGCTTTTATGTTTATTTTTGGACCCTGACTAGGTACCTGAAGTATTGATATTTCCTCATGAATCACCCTGTATAAATTTCAGAATGCCCAAAAATATTTTTTCAATAGAGGAATTTCCCTTTTTAAAAATTTGAGGGTTGGTACTACCCTTCAGCCAGAGCTCGACTTTCTTATTAAGGGGTCCTTGTTTGTTCACCAGCTCTCAGACTAAAAAAATTATCAATACAGTTACTTGTCACTGATCTATTTTCACTTCTGTTGATATTTTATGCACTCTTTGATTTATGTTTATGAAAAATTATTTAAAATGAGAATAATATTACAACAAATCAACAGCACATGACCATGATATGACTAAAAGAAGCAATCTTATTAGTCGATCACAAGCAAATGACAAACGACAGAAGATACTTGATCAAGCAAGTAGGTTGTTGTTCTGCTTGACCAAGTTATATCTTTTGTCGTTTGAGTTGAACTGCAAATCAACTGCGGCAACGGCGTTTATAAATGGTTGCATTAAATGCTGTAAGTTTAACTTGCAAATGGGAACTACAACAGGAGCATGAACGGGAACGTCAATTTTATAAAGTGACCTTTAACCTGTGGAAGTTTATTTCAATAATATCCCTAAATGACATTAACAGATACCATCCAAAGCTACAGCACATTCCAAAAAGCTCAGATTTCTCTGTTAAGTAAAAAAATACTTCTCTACTTTGTAACCTGTATCCAAAATCAGACACTGCTTGGTATATTTTTGTATTTTTATGCTGCCTTTCCATAAAATTTAATTTTTGACACTCGAATCTTATTCACTTTACAAGCATTGAACTTTTATTACAAAACTTAAGACTGCAAAATAAGCGTATTTTACTAATGCTAAATAACATTTTTGTATTTTTAGCCTCTCTGCACTACACAAGTGATTGCTTTTTATTGTCTAAACAATCAAAAACTTTAATTATGAATGTCTTATCTTTTACTTTTTGACTTCTTGTAAACCTCATCCCGGATATATTGTATATCTATGTCTCAAAACAGTCACTAAAGTAGCCACTACAATAAAGTGCTGTTATTTCATTAAACTAAATTGGCAAATTTATGTTTCAATATATCACTACTGCCAATAATATCAAAAATGGAAAAGAAATTCATGGCAAAAACTACCATCTTGCACTATAAATCCAATAAGTTTTGGATTAGAATGAGAAAAAGCACAGTTCTTGGTGTTTTGGATCTTTTTTTGAATATAAAGGACTCTTTTAGGAATCTAGAATTTAATAGGTGTACCTAATTTTTTATAATTATATATGTTAGTGAATGTCATGCAGTAGTGGTGGTAAATGGGATGCCTTTGGCAAAACAGAATTTTCACTCAAGTGCGTCAAGGTATGGTTTTGAAACTGGTCCTGTTTTTAATTTACAGCTATGATTATTAGTTTATTAAAAGCAAGGAAAAATAGACCTTTTTTGCAAAATACTTTCCATACAAGGTAACAATATTAATATCTAGAATGCGGAGACCTATTTAGCTCTAAAACAGACTAACAGATGTTATATATATTAGTGTTCACATAGACTTGAGATAAAACATTTATGCCCTTGAACACATACCTGATACATGCAGCCCTGTGGGAACAAGTGTGTGAGAGAGAAAGGAAAATTGCACACTAACTTTTCTCTTTTATTTCAACTTGTTAAAAGGGATGAAGCCGGCCAATTAGTGTGCAGAGGGAGGTATATACCCCATCGATCAATCAGCAAATTTGAACGAGGCGGAGAAGTTAGCGTGCGATTTTTTTATCCTTGCTTGCATGCTTGTTCGAACTGCTGAGCGGCATCACTACCTCTAGATAGTAGGTATATACTCAAAAGTTCCTACTAACAGGATTTTACCCACCGCTGTGTTCGCACGTCGTTGTCGTGGTTGATGGTTGTTGTTAGTGTATGGAACGGGATTCGAAACTAAGACGAACACAAGGCTTAACTCAAGGTGTTAGCATACCGTGGTGATGAGTGAATGACATCCTGTGCCTTAAACAGGTGTCTCCACTGGTGCCTTTGAGATACAGGGCGACCTCTCGGAGTATCTAGCCTTACTGCGGTAATGCGGGGCTCTGCCGTGGTGGACTATTACTTCCCTAGCTCCAAACAGAAAGCAGACAGAACCGCTTTCATAGGAAAAAGGTGACAAAGTGCGCTGACCGAAACGGATAAATGCGTTTCGAGAGGTGCCACCCAAGGTCACAAGCAGACAAAGATGTATCAAAGGTGCCCCTGAAGTAGTAGGCGCCTGTTCCATGGAGAAGGGCTAATCCATCCCGAACAAACACATGTTTAGGAAGGGCTCCCTGAATCCAAACAGAAGGCGGACAGAACCGCTTTAATAGGAAAAAGGGTTCCCTGGCTTTAAATAGAAAGCAGATAGGACCGTTTTCATAGAGAAAGGCCAGAGATACGGCCTCAGAAGAGACATCTGATTCCTGTAACAAGGACCTGGTAGCTACCCACGTCACTAGACCGGCAGAGGAGGGAATGACGGATCTAAGCTTCTGCTCGTCATACTTTCCAGAAGACAGGGACACCAGAACACACAGGAGATGTAAAAACTCTCTTCTAATCTGATATCGCATTCATTAGAAGTCTAATTCACTCACTTTAAACCTAACCTAACCTAACCTAACAGTATGTTTGGACTTCTTAGGAGTTGTTCCCATCATTTAAGGAGTGTAACTATGTGCAGTTTCATTTTATTATAAGTACTTAGGAATCTAATGACTTAAATTAGCTCACCTAAAATAATTTGTCTACCTACAAAACTGTGTTAAAAAAGAACTTTGTTTTGTAGGAGTTATAAACTCCTTATGTCCTAGCATACCCTAAGTGTGCTTTGTTAGATTCGTATGCCACAGATACAAAACCAATAGATAACATGCTTGCCCATTTATCAAAGTTTATTCATTGAACCAACCAAGGAACCATGAAGAGAGTATCCGTTTTGGGGGTTTATCAGTTAGGTCTTACTAATATGCAAGGAAGATCTTGGTCTAATAAACAATTTTAAAGAAAGACGACTTTTATTAGAGCTTTGAGAAAAGCCTATTATTTAACTACTTCACATAAAGTTAACTTTATAGGTTTTTCACTGTTTCGAAATAGAGAAAAGTAATGCCAAAAAATCTGTTTGCAGTATCGGGCCCCTTAGATCTTTATTCGGTAAACAAACCAAAATACAAAAATAACCTATAGGGTTAGGAAAATACATACCTACTTGGATTAAAAATATAAAATACATACCTTGATTATTCGCCATGTTTTGCGTAAGTCTCCGAACCCAAATGAAAATATTTGGAAATTAGTAGGTTTTACTAAAAACCTTGGCCTAATATAATCTTTTAGAGGATTTAAACAATTAATACAAAAATGGAAAGCATTTGTCAAAAAAAAATCATAAAATGTCAATTGTCATACTGCGCAAAAAAGAAACAAATTTATGCGAGGTAACCATAAACAAATTTTTGCGAGGTAACCGTGTAAATATTTCTTGTGGGGAAAAAATCAAAACAACAGTTAATAAAACTTTGTTATTGGCTGCTGTTTGTAAAAAAAAAACATTTCCTGCTTGGTGGCTTGGTTAATTAAAAATATCCTTTTTTATAAATTTATCTAGCGGTCCAATTTTTAAATGAAATTATTGTTATTTTTTAGTTTAGTTTATGTCATTATTGTCATTCCGTCGATGGGTTTCCGCAAAAATTAAATTAAGTTAATTTTTTTGTAATTTTTACTGCTGAAACTTGACAGGCATAGAAACTGACCAATAGAAACGTTAGAATTCGATACGCGGATCCGCCGTTATGCGTTTTCCATCATAGTGTGGGCGCCTCAGAGTCTTTTAAACTAAAGGCGTTATGACATCGTCGAGAAAGGGGGTAGCAAAAGTCCAAGACGTGAGGATATGAAAAATACCCCTTTTGTTGGTTTGGGAACTCTAAAAGTTACTAGCATTCTCAGCTTTGGGCAGAGTCGTGCCCGTCCCAAGTCAAAATTTTTATATGGGGTTATTTTTAATTGCAAATATTTAAAAATTATTTTTATTGGTTTTGCTTTTTTTATATTGTTTTTGGTAGTGTTTAGTCGTATAGTTTTAATTAGTACTTAGTGTGCAATAGACCAAAAAAGGCCCATAAGGGTTTTGTTTTTTCTCGGGCATGTTAAAAAAAACGATTTTTTATGTCTTCCCGAAAAAATTTCAAAGGCGGGGATTATGAGATCCTGATCAAAAAAAGGAAAAAAGGGGAAAAAAAAGAAGGTACTTGGGGGTGGCACCTACCAAGCGCGTCCCCGGGTGGCGGATTTAGGGCTCTCAAGGAATCTGGCTAGTGGCGACTATAAGTAGGGTGGGGAAGATAAAATTTTCAAAACCTTTTCGAAGGTCCTCCGCGGACCACCCCGTGCTCACATCTGGGTGATACCGGTACCTATCTTTTTCCTTTCTTAAACTAGTCTTGGGGGAAAACTTTTCTTTTTTATCGGCCCCCCTTTGGGCCCAAATCTTGTTCTTCCAAGCCCCTACGCCATTGGGTTTCCAAAGGCTAGGGGCTACCATTTTCCCACTACTTCTTCTCTTCTTCACAACCCAATCCCCCGGTGGTGAGCATCCGTGCCGAAGGGATGCTGGGAAAGGGGATGTGTCCGACCCTCCCGAAT
>JAHBCN010020189.1:0-15231 GCA_019359885.1 Listronotus oregonensis
TTTTTAAAACCTGGCCAGGTCGGGAATGACCAATAATCAGGTACAATAGTGTAAGTAATAGAATATAAACTATTAATCAGAACAACTTCTTTATTAATTTTCCCAAATCTTTAAAGTTCAATTTGTTAACAGTGACATATACCGTTTTTTAAAATTTTTTTTATTACAAATTGACAAAAGTAGAAACAAGCTGATATTGTAAATTAATAACCAAAAAAAGGGGCAAATCGATTGGAAAACTTAATTTTTAAAGCAGCAGGCAGTCTTGCCGCTCAGTAGTGAAAAAAAACGAGCAAAAAAAAGAAAAAATAATAGGTCTAGCCCCAAAAAGGCAATGAAAAATGGGCAGAATTAAAAAAGCTAAAAATTTGGCTTTTGTTGCTAATTTGCCGATTATGTTGCTCAAATCGACCCCGGAAAATCAATAATAATGCCAGCTTTAAAAAGGTAGCATAAAAAAAAAGCTAAATATACAATATGCTAATAAACAAATAGACCATATTTTGTTGCTAAAGACCCCATTAAAAAAATTGAAATTTTTTTTTTCATATTTTTTTTAAAATTTTAAACGAGCATGCTAGCTTAACTATAAATTTTTTCCGGGAGTAAATAAAAAAAATTTTTTTTGCTCCCGACAATAGTTATTATCATCTACAGAGTCAAAACAAAATAAAAAAGAGGAATCGGATGATTTCTAACCGGTACCTTTATAAACCGGCCATCGAATTTAACCTTAAATTTTTTCCCGGATTAAATAATAAAAAATTATTTTGTTGCCCGTAGTAGCAATAAACCAGTGATGAGCACTTCGTTTTTTCCCAAGTAAATTAATGAAATTTTTTTTTTCTCATAGTAGCAATGATTGTTGATCACTAAAGAGTCACAACTAAATATACAAGGGAAGATCGGATAATTTCTGATTGTTACCCAAAACCGGCCATGCTAACTTAACCTTCGTTTTTTTCGAAGTAAATTACAAAATATTTTGTTGCTCATATTAGCAATGATTGTTGAAGTAAAGAGTCAGCAACAAAATATCGGATCGGATAATTTCTGATTGTACCCTTATAACCGGTCATACTAATTTAACCTTCGTTTTTTCCGAAGAAATTAATTAAATCATTTTGTTGCTCATTCTTAAACTTTGACCGGTTCGGAAAAAAAGGAAGTGCTTGTGCCAAATTTGTGATATTGATTAATAAAGGTAATTTAAAATTTTTTTTTATATTTAAAGTTAAATATGATGACACAAATAATTTTTAAAATTTTTTTTTTTCTTAAATAATTTAATTTTTTTATAATACGGTTTTTTTTTTTGTCTTCCAAAATACGTGCCCCACGACGAAGACGCGGTCGATTTCTAAAAAAACGGAGCAGGCCACTAATAACAAAATTAAAGAGCCGTATAGCACTTTTACAATACAAAATGTTAAATTGTCAATTATTTCGAAAAATATACATTTTCGGAATAGCTATAATACAAACTCCTTTTTTTTGAATGCTAAATACGATAAAAATATAAAAGTAGGGGTTTCCATTTAAAAAAATTGACATTTTATTTTTTTTATCATTTAATTTTTGTACTTAATTTTTAGTCACGCTGTATTAATTTCCCCAAAATATCCACTCAATATACAAAATTGGGCCTCTTTCAGTTCAACGACAAATAAATAAATAATATTAATAGGCACGTGGGGGTATATTTGATAGTAATTTGTAAACGTCTGTTTTTTTTCCCTTCCCAGTCTCCAAATATTTAAGTCCCTCACCACTTTTGACACTCACGGTACGTTAGTCCTTACAAGGGAAATTTAACTCAAATTAAATAATAGAGTATGCCGTATAGGAAAAATTGCTCCTTATTTTGGGGTCTGCAAACGTCATTTTGACATAAAATTCAAGATATTCAAAAACGGTTAGACTTTCTATAGCATATTATACACAAAATATATCAAATTTTCTGAGAAATCCCAAAAAAATGCAATAATATATAGGGTGTTCTACTAAAAATAAGGAAGTTAGCATCGACTTCCCGGGACAACCGGAATGCCACCTTCTTGAAAATATTTTTGACAATTGCTCTTATCGATATTAGAAACTACCAAATTTTCAAAACTATTAACGTTGCTTAGTTTTTGAAATCGACCGAGTCGGTTCGTCGTTGGACCCTGTATAACCTTTTTTTTAAAAAATTTTTTAGTGCCTTTCTTTAGTTATATAATAATTTCTGAAACTTTTTCCGTTTTAAATAATAATGATGTTCTTGAAAAATTGTAATTTATATATTTCTAAAATTTTATTTTTTATAATTTTTTTTTTCAAATTTTAAAGTTTTTTGTAAACATTAATTAACAAATCCCTTTTCATTAAAAAAAAAACAATATTTAGGTAAATAAAAGAAACACATTTTTTTCCCGCTCCCTCCGGGCGAAATTTTGGGCAAAATCCTTTTCTTCTTTTTGTTTATTTTTTAAAAAGTGTTAAAACCTAAAAAATTTAAAAATTTAATTTTTTTTTTTTAAATTTCCCAAAAAATTTTTAATTTTTAAAATTTTATTAATTTTTTAACATAAAAGAATTTTAAAAATTAAATTATTTTTGTTTAAACTTTTTTAATTGGGGAATAATCTTTTATTTATTTATTTGGGAAAAAAATTAAAATTAAAACCGGTTTTTAAAAGGAAATAAAAATTAGATTCCCCCATTTTTTTGCTTTTTGGGGGAAAATCATTTTTTGGAAAAATATTTTCTTTTTACTTGGAAAAAAAATTTTGTTAAAACATGATCGGGTTTTTAAAAGCCAAAAAAATTTTTTGTTATTTTTTGTATTTTAAATTCCTGGAAAACAAAAAAATTTTATTTTTTCCAAAAAAAGGTTTTACATATTTTAAGGGGACCGGTTAAATTTTTTTTTCCCTTTTATTCTGTCTTAGGGGTTAAAAATCTTGCCCATAAAAGCAAAATAATTTTTAATTTTTATGGAAAAAACCCCGGAAAATAGCATGACGGTTCAAAGGAACCGGTCAGAAATTACCCGATCTCCTCTTTCTATTTTGTTTGACCTGCAGCCCTTAAATTTTGCCTTCAGAAAAAACAAAAAATTTAAATTCTTTATTTATCCCAAAAAAATGTAATTAAGCTGCATGCTCAGTAAAAATTCTAATTTAAAAAAAAAATGAAAATATTTTTTTTTTTCATATTTTTTTTTAATGGGTCCTGCAACCACAAATAGGCAACAAATTATGATGTACTTGTTTATTTGTTTATTGCATATTTTTTTTTCTATCTTAATATAAAGCTGGCATTGTTATCGATATTTCGGGATCGGTTTAAGCAACAAAAGTGCACTTTAGCAAAAAAAAGCGCCCATTTGTTGCTGTTAGTTTTATTGAACTAATAGGTCTATAATCTTCCTCTTTCGCCCTTTGTTCTGTTTGGGGTGGCAAAAAAAGGTATATACCCTGACCAATCGGTATATACCCATTCCGCCGACCAATCAGATTAAGCGAAAGGTTATAGACCTATTCTTCTTTCACGCTCGCAGTCTTGTTCGCACTGCCAAGTGAAAGGCTGTTTTTAGTTGGTATATGATCGAAGCTAAAATTATATGATGGCAACATCGCAAATATGTTAACTCCAGCAAAAAGTTAATTTGTCTTGCAAGATATACATTTTTAAAATAAAATATTAAGACAAAACTAATCAAAACCAACAAAAAATGAACTAAAGTAACCCTAGCTAAGCTGAACTTGGCCCGGTACTAAGTAGGTATTTATTTTAAACAATAAATATAATTAAGTTAGAATTATACAGAAAAATTAAATTAAGTTAAAATAAGTTAAAGTAACACAAGAAAAGATAAACATTATGTAATGAAATGGTTTTAAATTATACACATAAATTAAAAATTAAGTTAATTTAAAGAAGATAACCAACTTGTACCTTTCTTAACTCATTTTAATTTTTTAACCTTAAATAAAATGAAATAAACCTTTCCTGTTAAAAATAATTAAACTCACACACAATAACATCATAACAGAAACTCGACTTTCCCATGCATTATGAAATGCATAATATAACAAAATTATATATTTTCTATACAAATATATTTTTAAAAGTTAACAAATTACCGGACAGCTGCTGAGAGTGCACCGATGAAATAGAAATCACAAAAACCCTATTAACAGTGATTTGCTTTATGCATGTTTAAATTTTTTTTATTATTTTAAATTAATTTGCATGTTTTCATGTCTTACTTTATATTAACTTAATTTTTGTTAACTTAACTTAATTTTTCTGCATTATCCTACTTTTATTTTAAAATATTTACTTAGTAAGATTTAAAAAAGTCACTTTGATATAATAGACGTCATAGTTTTGTTAATGTTAATTAAAGTACGCCTGAGCGTGTTTAAATCCAACTTTCAAACACGCTCGTGTTTTAAAGGTTACCATGGTACAGCAATCAAAAGCACTAGAAATCTAAAGTCTAACATGACATTGCCAATCTTTAACCTTAAATTTTGGCACGTCAGGCATTTAAAAAATAATCTGACATAAGTACTTTATATCATCAAATAAAATATTACTGTAACAAATGTTTCAAAATCTTAAAAAAAGTAGCTTAAAGTATTCGTGGATATCTGGTCTTTAAAACACTTGTTCTATTTAGAGAACTCTGGCTACGCCGTCGTGCCCGAAAAATCGCGCGTGTTTTAAAGACCTTAAATCCACTTACTTTAATATTTTTTTATAGGTCATAAAGTTGCATCTGTTTTTAAAATATTTTTTCCCAAGCAGAACTAACCAAAACTAACCACAACTAACCCAAAGGAGCTCAAACCGACTATAAAAACAATTTATAACTAAAGAAATAAAGGAACATCTTGGATTTTTTAAAAAATGATACAATATCAAAAAACAGAGAATTTTCAAGAATTTTAAAATACCTAGAGCAGTTTACTATGTCCCAATAAATGATATTAGTAGGGAGAGATGGTTCGTTCTGGCCCCTCCGCCTCCGGAGGGCTTATTATCTCGAAATCTTGACGTCATTTAAAAGTTAGGAATCTTGGGCGAGGTTTATTTTAGAGTACTGCGCATGCGCTAAAAAAAGGCGGCTGTCAAATGTCAAATGTCAAACGTCATATGTCGCAAACCACGTGACTTAGGAAATTTAGCTTACGTGTATGAGATATATTTTAGAGTATTACGCAAGCGCTAAAAAAATGGCGCCTGTCACCTGTCAAATGTCAGCTGTCAACTGTCATATTTCGTGAACCACGTGACTTAGGAAATTTAGCTTACGTGGATGAGAGATATCTTAGGGTCTTACGCAAGCGTTAAAAAAAAAAGGCGTCTATCACCCGTCAAATCTCACCTGTCACCTGTCATATTTCGCGAACCACGTGACTTGGAAAAGTTAGGTTACGTGTATGAGGATATCTTAGGGTCTTACGCAAGCGCTAAAAAAAAGGCACCTGTCAACTGTCATATTTTGCGAACCACGTGACTTAGAACCTGCATACGTGGATGAGACATGATTAAGGATCCTACGCATGCGTTAAAATAATGGCGTCTGTCAAATGTCACTTGTCAAACGTCAAATGTCAAACCTAACATGTGGGGCCCTCCACGCTTAAGCACCAGGCTTGGGGCTTAGACTGGGGTGAAGAGTCTTATTATTATATTAATCTTACAATTTTTGAAAAAGTAAATAATAAAACACATTGTATATATTAAATTAATTTATTTAAACCACATATACAGGGTGAATCAAAAATAGGCTACATTTAATTTGCTACTAACATTACATAAAATTACAATACTACGTTCTACTAACTATACTTAACCTAAAATTACAATTATCTCTATGTAAGGAAAAATATATTTATTAAATCTTTCTTACAGATCCTATTAATGGTGAATATCTAACTAGTTTATCATGAATAATTAGACAGTAGGCACTGGTGTTAGCGGGAAAGTTTTCTTTTGTTTCAATCTCTAGTCTTACATCAATAATACCAGAATTTAATATTTCATTCTGTCTTGAACAATCAATTACAATTAGAGGCGCATACTTTTTAAAGTTTTTGGGAGTAAAAAGTGGTTCGTTTTCTTTCTCGTAGTAGCTCTCTTGAAATTCGGAATACATTTCATAAAGAGTAGCTATTAGTCCTCTTGAAATCTCCAAATTTAAATTATCATACGGATAAAATTCCGAATTTAAATAAAGCTTTACATTTGATACATTACAATGATCAAATAAGCTACTGTTTTTGTTGAATTTATCCTTTCGGGCTGTTTGAAAACCTAAAATTATCCATCTGGGTCTTTCCACCTGCACCGAAGTCTTTATATTCCAGGTAAGTTGTTTTCCAGTTGGAACTGATGGATGTTCTGTGAGTTCCCAGCTTCTAAAACCGATATCCAATTCGGTTCCATTTTCAATAAGTTTTAAAAGCTCTATCCGTTCAACATCAGATACTGTAATATGTGGTAGCCTCCAAACAATCTTATCAATAGTAACTACTACATTTTCTGCATCAGCCGTATTAATAATAGCATTAATGTCAGAAGGGCTTCTTACTAACACCAATTCGTGCTTAACATTTATGAGTATTTTTTGAAAGTCTTCAGCAAATCCTAGTAGGGTTCTTAGCGGCACACAAACATTAAAACTTCCAGTGGTCGGGTCAACGTTATCGCAAGTAAATTCATCATCAATACTCCAACCAGCATTTTTATATTTATTTAATTCGTTAGCATTGTAAGAAATATATCCTTTCATGGTTGCTGCTATTCCAGGATATCTAATCGAGTCAATAACCTTTCCACCAATTTCAAGACGAATTTCTTCAAAGAGGTGACCGAAAAAGTTGTTTACAAGTTTCGCTGTGTTTGAAACTGATCCATCAACTCCTTTTAAAAGTCTTCCTTCTAGATAAATATGGCTCGCCCAAGGTAGAGTGTATATATCGGTTTGCTGTACCGGTATTCGAATTTCGTCATTATTTTTAAAAGAGTTAGTGTACGGCAAATGACTATGTCTCTCAATTTTTGTAATAGAGTTATCAAAGTTTAGAGGGTCCGTCACATTTAAAATACTCATTTTGAGAATTCTTTACAATTAGGCCTAGAGATTCAAGAAACTTTTTATTTTCTGCTGTTAGGCTCTTTTTAGTTTTTAACAATTGTTCAAAATCAGCAATTTTCTTGGAGTTATATTTAATAACCATACTACGTCTGCTCTGTACAGCAGTTTGTAATATACTGATAAACCCGACACAAAACGTTTGCCTATATAGATTTTCTTAAATGCATTCTTACAGTAATAATTTCTCCTCTAAAGTCAACCAATTCCCCGTCTTGATCGATCAGTTTCAATACAATGTTGTCTATAACTCTTGTAGATACCGGCATATAAATCACATTTCGAGGAATTTCTATTATTTTAAAACCAGCCGGTACTGATGGTGAAAATTCATGTATTGTATGAACAAGCTTATTATTGTGATAAGCCCCTGTAACAATATTACACTCGATTTTAATCACATTAATTTTTAAAATATTTACAGGGGTTTGAGATACATGTTTAATATTGGGCTGTAGCAAAATATTATGAAATCCTAACAACTTTCCAATAGAATTTTTCTTAGTAAAGTCAACTGTATGAGAACATTCAAGCTCACACTTGAGCGTATTTACATTGCCCTTTAGACTTAGGGTACAATTAAATTTCTTGTTGCTTTCATTTTTGTCACGAATTGCTTGCTGTAGATAATCATTTATTGCAGTTATTTCGTACGATCCAGTGGGGATTTCCAAAGTAATATCACCAACATAAAATTTATTATTGGTTTTATCAATATTGGGAATAGCATTAAAAGTTTCTAAACTAATCAGACCAAGTTCATACTGGCTAGTTTCATCTCTCAGATCAAGAGGGGGAGTATAATTAGCTTTTAAAATTGAACTGTTACCACTCAAACTAAAGGTATGCATGATGGCTCAGTTAAGACTGAAGATATATTCTGTATTTATATGTATTTATAAGGCTTCAAATATAGACCTAGACCACCCTTGTAAGGCCCTAAATATAAACCGTTTCCAGTTTTCCCAAGAGCTATGGATTCCATTGTTTCGTTATGTCGCTGAGACTCCTTCAACTTGGCTGCAGCATTCCTAGCATTGTTCACTGCATTTATTATCCCCGCAGTTCCTCCGCTAAGAGCGCCAATTGCGCTTAAACCGGCAAAAAGTGGTACTAAAAATGGTAGGAAACCTCCGATTTTGGGGAGAGGCACAATGCCTGTAGGATGAACTTTTTCCACACCAGTAAATGCTTTTAAAGCTACTTCAGCAGCTGATGTGAGGTCCTCTGGTTTTTCAGCATACAGTGCATCCCTCGCTTTATGAAAAGCAGTCATAAAAGGAATACCTTTGCCTCTTCGAGCAGTGGTCTTCTTGTTTGATTTCTTTTTAAACTTCTGCATGTCTGCACAGTACAAACTCTTTAGTAATACTAACTGTTATATAAGAATATTAACTAATATATATCAGCTTCTCTATACTCTGTAGTCATTGTACATCAACCAGTCATTACGATAACACGCATCTAGGAGGCTACTTGAAGAAAAAGGGATCCTTGGCTAATAAAAATATAGTAATTTAGAAAAACGGTTTTATTTGAAAAACAGGGCTGTTATTTGGAAAACAGGGCTGTTATTAAAATACAGGGCTGTTATTTGAAAATACAGTGCTGTTATTTGAAAATACAGGCTGTTATTGGAAAAACAGGGCTGTTATTTGAAAAACAGGGCTGTTATTTGGAAAAACAGGGCTGTTATTTGAAAATACAGGGCTGTTATTTGAAAAACCGTATTAAAGTGCTGTTATTTAAAAACAGGGCTGTTATTTGGAAATAAGGTAAAACGCGTTATTTAAAAACGTGCCTGTTATTTGGGGGGGGGATGGGGAAGAGGGACTGTTGCTGGGAAGAAATTATTAACACTTATACCTTAATAATTTAAAAGAAGGGTTCTGTAGCCATGGATTTAAACAAGCTTGATAAGGATGTTAAACGTAGAATAATTGAAGCTTCCAATAGTATTCGTAAAAAATATTTGGATTTAAAGAGGGAATTGGGTGAGCAAGCCGAGGTGCAATTTGAAGAATATCAGAACTCAGTGATCAGCGACCAGAAAAGAAGCGGAGTTTGCAAGCAGATCCAAACATTCTTCAACTTCTTGACGAACATTCGCGCAATGTAAAAAGACTATATGATTCTCTTAAAGCTGGCCGTTATGAAAATGCTGTTACATTGGAGAATACGTATAGACCTTTGGCAAAACTAATATCCGAGTCGATGCAGTATGGTAAACAATCTACACCATTTACACCCAAGTCTGTAAAAAGACGACAAAGTGAACAATTTTCTTCGACAGTAATAAAAAAACCACGATTTCCACTTAATTTTACTGACCCTGTTCAAAAACATGACGAGCTAGCTGCTCAAGAAGAGGAAGAATATAACGATAATTCAATTAATGTCGAGACACGAGAAGATAGTTCACCAATGGCTCAGGATATGAACGATGGCGAGGAAGCTGATTTAAACAGAACTATGTATGAACATAACCCTGAAGAAAGTTACTTTGACGACGAGTTCAGAGTCGATCCTCAATATAACCCTGTTCAAATGGATAGTATTACGGAAGAATCCTTTAGGGAATATCTAGATCAGTATGATCCGCTACCGAGAGAATATGTGAAAGGATTTATAACTGATACGGAAAACGAGTACGATCGCACATATTTAAAACATGATTTAGCCACCGATCATCTAACTTTTGGTGATTCTCGGCTTGAATTTAACGGACCGGATATTTATATTAAAGGAGAAAAATTTACTGGAACTCCTGGACTATATGAACTTTTATTTAAGACCAATCCATTAAAAAACAAATTGACCGCACTGGATGAGCGAGCATTCAAAAATTATTTTGCTAACAAATGCAAACAAGAGAAATTTCGATGAAAAGGAACAACCTGCTGGAAATAGAGGTGTCAAATATATGCTAACAATTAAACCATTACTTGAACGTATAAAAGAGGAAAATGCAAGAAAGCAGAGAGAACGTGACAAGCAATTACGAATTACACGTGCACAACAGCCTCAGGGTTATGGCTTACCAATCGATAGTCAGTCTGGTTTCTTACCTGATTACAAAACATTTTCCAATAATAAAATTGACTACGTTTACTGGGATGATCCAAATGAGCTTGTGGATAGATTAAAATTGTTAATGGCAAGTAAGGTAGCTGGTAATAACTCTCATGAAAACGAGATTATAAGTATTCTTGAAGAGTTAAGAGAAGCTGATATCATTGAATAAACTGATTAGACATAGTGATGCAGTATCATTAGCACGATGACTCTCGACAAATTCGGACGTAATTTAACACATCCCTATCATCTAGCAAAAAAGCTTAAAAGAGAAAATGATTTGAAAGATATTCCTGAAAGGACTTTGTATGGTTACATGAATATAATGTTGACTTGCGAAAAGGGTTCATCAAGGTATCTTTTTATAAATGGTTTAAAATTTGACTATTATATGTTTCCTATTAAGATTGGAATAATTGAATATGTTAACATTGACTCACCTGTAAAAACTTTTATTAACAAAAAAGAATATAAAGTACCAAGCGATTTACTGCAGCAAGAGTTAAAATTTGATGATAAAATTACGTTTTTAGGAGATAAACTTAAATCACATACTAAAATATCTGTTGAGTTTGTAATTAAATATCCTATTTCATAGGTTTGGTATATAGATACATCTTTGTAATTTTAGGTTAAGTATAGTTAGTAGAACGTAGTATTGTAATTTTATGTAATGTTAGTAGCAAATTAAATGTAGCCTATTTTTGATTCACCCTGTATATGTGGTTTAAATAAATTAATTTAATATATACAATGTGTTTTATTATTTACTATTCAAAAATTGTAAGATTAATATAATAATAAGGCTCTTCACCCCACGTCTAAGCCCCAAGCCTGGTGCTTAAGCGTGGGGCCCCCACATGTTAGGTTTGACATTTGACGTTTGACAAGTGACATTTGACAGACGCCATTATTTTAACGCATGCGTAGGACCCTTAATTATGTCTCATCCACGTAAGCAGGTTCTAAGTCACGTGGTTCGCGAAATATGACAGGTGGCAGGTGACATTTGACGGGTGAAAAGACGCCATTTTTTTTAACGCTTGCGTAAGACCCTAAGATATCTCTCATACACGTAACCTAATTTTTCCAAGTCACGTGGTTCGCGAAATATGACAGGTGACAGGTGACATTTGACGGGTGATAGACGCCATTTTTTTAACGCTTGCGTAAGACCCTAAGATATCTCTCATACACGTAAGCAGGTTCCAAGTCACGTGGTTCGCGAAATATGACAGTTGACAGCTGACTTTGACAGGTGACAGGCGCCATTTTTAGCGCTTGCGTAATACTCTAAAATATATCTCATACACGTAAGCTAAATTTCCTAAGTCACGTGGTTCGCGACATATGACGTTTGACATTTGACATTTGACAGCCGCCATTTTTTAGCGCATGCGCAGTACTCTAAAATAAACCTCGCCCAAGATTCCTAACTTTTAAATGACGTCAAGATTTCGAGATAATAAGCTCCTCCGGAGGCGGAGGGGCCAAAACGAACCATCTCTCCCTACTGATATTTTATTATTCAGAAGTAGTTTTTTCCTAGTTCTTTTTTCGATAATGTGCTAATAGTCCGGGAGGCCACAGCAAAAAACCAAGCCTATAAAAGAACCACATGAAACATTTTTTTTATATTATTATGAACAATAGTCAATTGAAAGCCGCACTGCTGCCTTAGCTTAGCGGGCTCAAATTGCATTTTGTTTTACTTTAAAAAAATCGTGAAAAATCGTTTTTTTTTTAATATGACTCGAAAACTATTGATTTTAGGAAAAAAATTGATCGCCTAATAAAACTGCGTCAGTTTTTTATTATTTTTTTTGTAGCCCTTTAGTTATTGAGATATTAACGATTTAAATTTAAAATAAAAACGTTAATATCTTAAAAACTAAAAGAGTTATGAAAAAATGTTATAAAAAAAAAATATGCCTTTTAATAAGTTCTTTAAAAAGGTTATATCCATCTTTTAATAAAATAAGTATTAAAGGTGCAAAAAAATGATTTTGGCCCTTAAATATTTCGCTTATAACTTTTTTTTTTGGTACAAATAAGTGTGTTAGTACCGATCCATTTAAAAATAAATTTAAATGTTTTATTTATTGAATAAACAAACTAATACACATGTGCCTCTAGGCAATGGGGGATAACCTGGTGGCACGGATATTTTATTATGTTTTTTTGGTCCAAAAACTGTACCTATTTCGATCTACTTGAAACTTTAACTAAAATAAAAATTTAATCTTTATTTAATTGACAGGACGCTTAACATTTCTCGATCTCCTATGCTACTATCGTTTAAATATTTTTATTATCGATTTAAATTTTAAATATAAAAAATTTTTAAGACTTTTACTCGTTCAAAATAATCTTGAAAAAATTTTATCATAATTTTAACATATTTTTATATAGTTTATTTAGTATTAAACTTTTAAAACATTTTCTTATTAAGCTATCTACTTTTTTAGGCTTAAAGCCATTCTTTTTTAAATTATGGTATTTACCTATTTATTTACTACTTTGAGATATGATTAAATTAAAGTTTAAAAATTAATTAAATTTAAAAAATAAATTAATAAGCTATAAAAAAACATATTAAAAATATGATTAAAATTTTCTCAACGTCATTTTGAACGAGTAACTGTCTTTATAAATTAATAATATTATTATTTAAATCGATAATAAAAATATTTAAACGATAGGCTTTACACATAAAAGGATAAAAGATCGAGAAATATTAGGGGTCCTGCCAGGTATATAACATCCAGATAGAGAAGGCACTTATTATTATTATTTTTCAATTAAATAAAATTAAAATTTTATTTAAGTTAAGGTTTTAAGTGGATAGGAATACAGTTATTGGACCAAAAAAAAATTAAACAATATATTCGTGCCACTAGGTTATTCCCCATTGCCTCGAAACACATGTGTCTTAGTTTGTTTTATTCAATAAATATAGAACATTTTGAATTAATTTTTAAATGGATCGAAGCTGGTAAATTCTTTTAACTTTACAATAATTATATATATTTTATTGAATCCTTTTAAATTTTGTCTGTTTCTTGTTGGTGTAACTATCTGCTTGTCATTCGCTTTTAACCTAAGTTTATTTTAATAATGTAGTTTTGACCTATTTTATTTTAGTGATTTTAAATGTGCTTATTGTTAGTTAAAAATTATGTCTTAACTTTTTATTAGTTATTTTATTGTCTATTTTTTTTGTACATATAATCTTTTTTAACAAACAAGGTGCACCTGACCGCTTTGTCTATAAGAATTATGTATTCTTCAGATAATAGAGCTCTATTCTATTCTATTCTATTCTATAAAATATTTTTATTAGCGAAAGTTTTAATGACCAAAATTACTTTTTTGCTTATATCTCCTTTAGTACCTCGTTTATTAAAAATGTCTATATAACTATTTTATAGAGCTAACCAAAAGGCATATTTTTTGCCTATTACATTTTTTTGTAAGTCTAAAAGTTTTGAAGATATTTGAGTTTTTATTTTAAATTTAAATCATTAACATCTCAAAAACTAAAAGGGCTAAAAAAATTATATAAAAAAAACTGACGTGGTTTTATGAGGCTATTAATTTTAACTTTATACCAATTTTTTTGATAAGTCAGTGGTTTTCGAGTTATATTAAAAAAAAAAAGGTTTTTTATAATTTTTTAAAGGTAATTAAATGCAATTTGAACCCGCTGAGCTGAGGCAGCAGTGCGGCTTTAAATTGACTATAGTTCATAGTAATATAAAAAAAATGTTTCATGCGGTTCTCTTATAGGCTTGGTTTTTTGAGGTGGCCTCCCGGACTATAGATTAAAGAATACCAACAAAGTCAATTATAGTTATCACTATAAGTACAATTGTCTTTGATACCAATAAATTACACTGGTTAAAAAGAACGAATAAAAACACTATAGAACTTTATTTACTATTAAATTCGCTTTTTTGTCTATCCTACATTTTTTTTTCAAGAACAGTACGGATGATAGACTAAAAATGGAAAAATATCCAAATAACTCATAAAAGTGATGTTATATTATTATTAAAAACAATAACACATAACATGTAATTAAAAAATTATGCAATTTTGAATAATCTTAAAAAAAGTATACGGGATAAATTTCCCAATTTATTAACTGGGTTGACAGAAGAAGAATTCGCGCATTCAGTGAACCTGAACTGCAGCCCTACAGCGCGCGCTTTAGTACAGATAAATCATAATTTTTTTGCGTCGCTGTATGATTTTTTAAAAAAACCTTATTTTATGACTTATATGACAAAAAAAGTGACATGAAAATATAGAAAATATTTTTTTTTTTAAAAGGAATGAAGAAAATATTTATAGCGTTTATTTTAATTCATTGCCTTCTTTAATATTTTTATCATTAAATGTATCATATTCGTTTAAATTTTTTTTTATAATAAACGTTAAAAATCAACTAAATAAAATTTCGAAAATGTCCATTCAGCAAACCCAAGCGTAAAAACGCTACAGCGATGGACCGCTGAAAATTTCCTGAATGCGCTCATTTTTATTAAACAGAACTAACCAAAACAATATCACAATAACCCAAAAAACTGAAACCAAATATACAAAGAATTTATAAACTAAAAATAGTTAAGCGTAAAGTACCAAGCGATTTACTGCAGCAAAGTTAAAAATTTGTGATAAAATTACGTTTTTTGGAGATAAACTTAAACCACATACTAAAATATCTGTTGAGTTTGTAATTAAATATCCTATTTCATAGGTTTGGTATATAGATACATCTTTGTAATTTTTTGGGTTAATATATTAGTAGAACGTAGTATTGTAATTTTATGTAATGTTAGTAGCAAATTAAATGTAGCCTATTTTTTTATTCACCCTGTATATGTGGTTTAAATAAATTAATTTAATATATACAATGTGTTTTATTATTTACTATTCAAAAATTGTAAAATTAATTAATAATAAGACTCTTCACCCCACGTCTAAGCCCCAAGCCTGGT
>JAHBCN010020190.1:0-15282 GCA_019359885.1 Listronotus oregonensis
CGGAAGGTTCCAACATAAATCAGATACTCCAAAGTATAGACCGCCCCATGAGATAAATTCCTGGACGTGTCATCTAATAAGTTTTTGGCTATTTTGCTATATATATATATATATATATATATATATATATATATATATATATATATATATATATATATATATATATATATATATATATATATATATATATATATATATATATATATATATATATATATATATTTTGTATATATATATATATATATATATATATATATATATATATATATATAAATATATATATATATATATATATATATATATATATATATATATATGGGAGGAATTTATCTCATGGGGCGGTCTATACTCTTGGAGTATCTGATTCCACCTACTAGTGATGGAACCTTCCGAATGATCTTCCGAACGATTTTCGAATATAGAAATGTTTCGAATATTTCTTTCGGATATTTGTATTCCAATCAGCTGGGGTATATTACCGCTACTTATCGGGTAATAGTTCATTTGATTCGCGGTTCATTTATATCAAGAATATAAATTTTCCACAAACTGTCGACTTTTTTGGCGGCCAAATCAAAAGCCGAAACAAAATAATTCATTTTTTATCTTCCGACAACGCTTCGACTTCGGGGTAAATCGAGGGTCGGCGGTCGGCGCAATATATCGAATATCGACTGGCGTTGATCGATCAATGTTTCATATGTCGAATGATATTCCGAATGTGAAGATCTTTCGGAATACGAATATTCGAATATTAAAATCATCCGAATATGCCCATCACTACCATCTACCTAGGAGTCAATCGGAGAGAGATCAGGCTACCACGTGCGCTTCGGTCAATTCAATTTTTGGTTTCATCGGTCAGAAAGTTTTTGTATTTTCTTAAGATCCTGTAAATTTTGTTCTCTATGGATGTTGTTGAATTTTGATCAAGAAATCTGTATTTACCTTTCCGAAGAACTTCGTCCATTTTCCGATCGTAAGTGACTGTACTCATGACTACAGTGTCATTCCCTTTTTCTGCTGGAAGAATTTTGATAGTTTTGTTACTTTGAAGGTATTTAAGAGCTTCTAATTCA
The DNA here is from genome assembly GCA_019359885.1 of Listronotus oregonensis. NCBI lineage: Eukaryota > Metazoa > Arthropoda > Insecta > Coleoptera > Curculionidae > Listronotus > Listronotus oregonensis. The sequence continues at coordinate 1,080 of JAHBCN010020190.1, forward strand.
TTTTGACTTATATTGGTGGGGTAACTTTGTTTTGTTTCCAAAACCGTTCTAACTTTCCATCGAAATTCTTCCGCATTTGGTCCCTGGAGTTGTCTTATATGTATGTTTGTTTAGGGCTGTGGCAAAGTTTAACCATCTCTCTAAAAGATGTTCTTTTGTTTCCGAAAGAGTTCGGAAGGACATGTTAATTACAGTCTTTTTGTTGACAGTCTAAGTGGTTGCTTCTTTACCGTAAAGTCTGTTTAGTTTGTTCTGCTGTTTTTTTCGTAAATCGTCTTTGGCCTTCTCGCATGTTCTTTGTATCTTTTGGAAAATCGGGTTATAGTCGTCTTCCTGTACATATTCCTTAATTTCTTCATATCTTTAGGTAACTTTCTACAGCGGCTATGATTTTTTCCATCGGTTGTAGTCTATCCGAGATCGGAGCAAGGATTTGCTAGTTCTTCGAGAATACGCTTAGCTCTTTCTCCTGGTCTTGGCGACTTTAGGCGAAATCCAAGTGGTATAATGTTATTATCCCTGGCTTCTCGTAGGAATTTAAGCATCTTCTTTTGTGAGCTTAAACCAGGTTTTCTCGTTGCCTCTAAACAGTTCGTGATACCGGCTCCGTACCGGACTTGCACAAGGAAGTTTAAAGGTGTATGGAAGCCCAATACTGTAGAACAAAATTGTCCAGGCGTGCAGGGCAGCGGAAATAGGGGGTTTGGCCCCGCGGAGTTTGCGCAATGAATAGTATGTCAAGCCGGATCTCATAATTCTTTGTTACTATCTATAAAGTTGACATCATTAAATGTCAAATTCAAGCATTCACTGTTTTTTTTTTATTTTTTGCACAAAATTGTTAGTTATTAAACGATTCTACCATAGAATATTTAAAATAATTGTGTAATATTGGATTTTATATCATTTGATATAATATGGAAAGCAGCCTTCTATTTAAATGGTCGATATTTTTGTGAGTTTTGTATTTTTACCAAAAATCTTTGTAAATAAAGATAGTGTAAATGAGTTTAATCTAATCCTAAGATTCTGGTTGTACATTAAAAAGTGAAAATTTTTATAACTGCTTTTTATGCATATAGTTTTCACTAATAACAAACATTTATGAGACAGAATAACAGTGGTTAAAAATGTTTAGTAACCTTTGGTACCTAGGTATCCATTGTAACAGTATAATATTATGTGTCTACAGTATGTCGAGCTAAAAAAGTTGATAATGTAAGTTCAAGAAACCAAAAATATAATTTATTTTTAAACAAATACAGAAAAAGCAAAAAGAAACTTTAACATAAAATTGTACTTTCTTTTTATTCAATTAGAGGGACCTGTATATATTAAAATTTGCCTGGTCTGCCCAGTAATTAATAAATTTGATCCTTTAAAAGAATGTACTAAATTATTAAATGAATTAAAAGTACCTAAATGTAAACCTTATTTCTTTTTAATAATCCACAGAAATACACAAAATTTGGAAATCATCTAAAAGATATTAGGATTGCCTTACTTTTGTCACTGCTATTTCCTATGAAATTTTCATTATTTTTTTATTCTAATTAATATTATTATTTTTTGGTTACCTAACGCCACGTCTCATAAGAAGCACCTAATTTAAATATAAAAATAATTACTTACCTAAAGTAAAAATGCCGGGTATGTTACTCTTGGATTTGCAAGACAAAACCATACAACCTCTAATCATTTTGTTACGATATTATTAAGTAACAAACAATAAACACCAAATTATGGTCACAGTTTAATAAACACTAATCACTAAAATAAGAAGGTTTTTATCAGTGCAAAAAACTTCTGCGACCACAAAATATGGGTACTCACACAAAGCAAAACAATCGAAACTAATACGGCGCAAAGGGCACAAACCACAACGAAAATGATGAATGATGAGACGACGACGGTTGACGATACAACGCGGCTCTCATAAAAGTATAATGTGTTGCCTAACTACACACTGATTTATCAGCTATGCTTAAAAGCTTCGACCTATACAGGGTAAGTCTGTAAAGTGAGACCCCCCGTTTATTGCTTTAAATATTCAAATTGGAAAAAAAATGTTTTACACAAAAATATTTTGGTTTTTACTGCTCTATATTTTGCGAACAACGTTATGTATACAGGGTGTATCAAAAAGCCCGTACAGGGACAAAATTAATTTTTTATGACTTCCTATATTTTTCTTACATTTTTGTTTTCTACATAAAATTCTAGATATTTTTTATTTGGCATATTATATCCCTATATTCAATTGTTTACGAGATATTCGCATTTAAATAAAAATTTAGAATTAAAAAAATGCGCTTATCTCTTAATGTTGTTTTACGTTTCTATGGTTTTAGCGGTTTTTGTAGAGTGACAAAACAGCCCTTGTAATAATTAATACGTAATTAGATATCACATGACGAGTAAAAATAGGTAAAACCTTAAACAAGAAGACATTTGTATTAATCTCTATAGCATATATGGTTATTATGCAACACTCAAAAAACCACTGAAACCATAGTAGCATAAAACAACATTAAAAGATGAGCGGATTTTTCCCTTATAAATTTGTATTTAAATGCGAATATCTCGTAAACACTTGAATATAGGGATATAATATGCAGAATAAAAAATATTTAGAATTTTATGCAAAAAACAAAAATGTAACAAAAAATATAGCAATTCATTTAAAAAAATGAACTTTGTTCTTGTATACCCTGTATACACAACGTTGTTCGCAAAATATAAAGCAGCAAAAGCCAAAATATTTTTGTATAAAACATTTTTTTTCCAATTTCAATATTTAAAGAAATAAACGAGGGGTCTCACTTCACAAACTTACCCTGTATACTATTCGTTGTTCACCGAAGCTTGACCGATTTTTTACGGTTCAGTAACGACTGCCAGATATTCGGAATATCAATACTAGGCTTGCTAAATACATTTTGGTTGTTTACAATTATTACAGTTTCTTTAAATTTTCTTTTCATCCAGTGGATTTCTTTATGGATAATTTTTGCTTCAGACCATTGTATGTGGTGTTGTTTTGACCAAGCGTGTTCGGAAATCCCTAACACCAGGATAACTTACAATGAATTAGTAGCTCTTAGAGACTTTCAAAATAATAAAACTATCAAAATTCTTCCAGCAGACAAAGGGAATGCCAATGTAGTCATGAATACAATCACTTACGATCGGAAAAAAAAACGAAGTTCTTCGGAAACGTAAATACAAACCTCTTGTATTTACAATATCCATAAAGAACAAACATTTACAAGACCTTAAGGAAATCATAAAATTTTGATACTTATACGATATAGCATCAAGGAAGTTTAAAGGTGTATGGAAGCCCAATACTGTAGAACAAAATTGTCCAGGCGTGCAGGGCAGCGGGAATAGGGGGGTTGGCCCGGAGTTTGCGCAATGAATAGTGGGTCAGAGCCGGACGTCTATTATTCTTTGTTACTATCTATAAAGTTGACATCATCAAATGTCAAATTCAAGCATTCACTGTTTTTTTTATTTTTTGCACAAAATTGTTGGTTATTAAACGATACTACCATAGAATATTTAAAATTATTGTGTAATATTGGATTTTATATCATCTGATATAATATGGAAAGCCTTCTATTTAAATGGTCGATATTTTTGTGAGTTTTGTAATTTTACCAATAATCTTTTTAATAAATAAAACAAGATTTTAAAATAAATTTCAAACATTGTATGATAATTTCATGTACTTATCACCAATTTTGTGATAAAAGAAGGGCAAGATAGTGTAAATGAGTTTAATCTAATCCTAAGATTCTGGTTGTACTTTAAAAGGTAAAAATTTTTATAACTGCTTTTTAGGCATATACTTTTCACTAATAACAAATATTCTGAAACAGAATAACAGTGGTTAACCTTGGTACCTAGGTATCCATTGTAACAATATCCGTTAAATATTATGTCGAGCTTAAAAACTTGATAATGTAAGTTTAAGAAACCAAAATCTAATTTCTTCTTAAACAAATACAGAAAAAGCAAAAAGAAACCTTAGCATAAAATTGTACTTTCTTTCATTCAATTAGAGGGACCTGTATATATTAAAATTAACCTGGTCTGCCAGGTAATTAAAAAATTTGATCCTTTAAAAGAATGTACTAAATTATTAAATGAAATAAAAGTACCTAAATGTTAACCTTATTTCTTTGTAATACACAAACATTGTGGAAATCATCTAAAAGATAGTTTAGATTGCCTTACTTTTCGCACTGCTATTTCTTTGAAATTCTCATTATTGATATATTATTATTTTTTCGGTTACCTAACGTTAAGCCTCCTAAGAAGCACCTAATTTAAATATAAGAAATACTTACTTAAAGTAAAAAATGCCGGGTATGTTACCCTTGGATTTGCAAGACAAAACCATACAACCTCTAATCATTTTGTTACGATATTATAAGTAACAAACACTGAACACAAACTTATATTCACAATTTAATGAACACTAATTACTAAAATAAGAAGGTTTTTATCAATCCAAAAAACTTCTGCAACCACAAAATATAGGTACTCACACAAAAGAAAACAATTGGCGCAAAGGGCACAAACCACAACGAAAATGACGAATGATGCGACGACGACGGTTGACGATACAGCGCGAATATAGTTTCATACGCGCCGCGCGCGCCCTTGCACCAAAAACCTTAGACAACCTAAGACCATTACGGCTCTCATAAAAGTATAATGTGTTGCCTAACTACACTCTGATTTATGAGTATGTAGGTAGGGAACACATTAAATTATTTCGTGAAATTTTGTTATTGCGCAGAATCGGCGGTGCCAACTTTGACAGTTATTTTCATACTGGGCTGGACATTTTTTGATCGAATGGGCCATAGCATTGGGCTTCCATACACCTTTAAACTTCCTTGTATAGCATCTATATAATTTTTTGTGTGGACTGATTTTATTTTTTCTGTAAAGCTATTTTTTTTACTAAATAATTCTGACCTACTTATCTTAAATCACTTAAAAATAACTTTATTGATTAAATAAGCTGGTATCAGCTATTTTAAAAATAAAAAAGCTGAACAAAAGAACTTGATGTTCTTCCCCTAACCTACGGAAAACCCTTAACACCAAATATCAAGAACTTGATAAAAAAAAGGTTAAATTTAAAAGTGAGCCTAAGCAAATGTCAATTTAAACGTATCTTAAACAAGTAGTGTTTAACAAAAGAAAACAATTTACAAAAATCTGGAAAGTTTTTATTCTGTAATTTCAATAATATGTTTGTTTAGCTTTTAAGGTAAAAACAACTATTATGTAAAAGACCGGATATGAGGCTCGAAAATGTTTTCTAAATTGTGTTGTTATGTCTACTCTCTTGTGAAGTTTTCATAATATTTAAACAGTTAAAATCCTTTACACTACCAAATTTCATTTACGTTTAAATTTTTCAAAATGTGTTTTTTTTTTAATTAATAACTATAAAGCTAAGATATAACAACTAAATTACTGACCAATTTTTTTTTAAGATATTGTGGCTCATTATCTAAAATTCTACAGGCTAAACTCTACGGAAATTTGTCAGGAGTGTTTAAACCAATTTATTGTAACCATTTAAGTTGACTTTATACACTTACTTAAGGTACTGCCCACGTAAAGATCTGAACTAAACAGACTTTATCAACTGAACTTAATTGTTCTTAAAGCGGCTACAACCGCGCCCGCGAATCGCGGCTGCGAATTTTGGCCGCGATTCACTCCAGATCTCTGCGCGAAAAAATATGGTCCTCTACACTCGCAATGTTCACGGTTATGCTCATTGTTTCCCTTTGTCGCTGGCCCCAAAACCAACATCGAATGGGGAAAGCTGCGAAGCTCGAACACCAAGTCGCGAAACTATCACGTGTCACGACTTTCGCGGGCTTTCGCGCCGCGAAATTAGAGCCGTCTTTTCACACTGATTCTGACTATCTTGATAACAAGGAGTTGTTTAATTTTATCTGCGAGCCCCAAATCATCGAAGATACGCCAGCAAGTAAGACGCAACTTGCCATGAATTTCACAAGCAAGCTAAGTTTGTATCTATCTTAAGGGGTCCAGTGGTAAAATAGTTTTAAAAAATACTATATGCAGGGCCATAGCGGCGTTAAGATACCGATTTTTGCCGCATAAGCGAAGTTAAACAAAATCGAATATAGTTATGGTGGTTTAATGACTCTTCTTTATGTTTAGGACAGCCTGACAAGGTTGGTTTGAGGCCTAAATCCAAGATATCGTATGTGCCAGGTTTTTAGATGTTTAAGCAGTTTCATTATGATTGCCCAAGTAGCAAAACATGCAAATATTGCATTTTATGGGACTTTTTAGACAGTGTGGTAGTGCCACCACGGATGTTATAGAATTAACTACTTCCTCCGAACTACCCATCATTAACGTCTGGGTAATATCATCCAAACGAGATTTAAAGTTCAACGTAAAATCGGAACCACACACAAGAGCACGTGATCTTCGTCTATGGTTAGACTATTAACCTCGCCCAACGTTGCTTAACTTCATAATCTGACTAGAAACTGTGTTTCCTCGCGGCAATGGCCATTGATGCCGTACTTTTTTGATCACAGATGGACATCGGGTGCTGTTGTTTGTAGTTGCATTCCACGTTAAAGTGCATGTCTAGATAATATTACCTATCAGCTAATGAAGGTAGTTTAGAGAAACTATGTGCCGTGAAATGCAACACATGCATGATTCCGTTGGACATCATTAACTGAACGGGAGAAAATGGATTAAATACACTGACCAACATTCTAAAACTTTTTTTGCCTCCCTGGAATGATTGTGGCTGGATTTTATATATTTTGGCCTGCTGAATCCAGATCTGGCTTCAGATTTTCCGATATCAGCCTTCAATAATGAGGGAGAGACACATGTTTTGATATTAAGCAAAATTCAATAAAAACTCACTTTAATACTGATTTATTAATTTAAAAAATAAAAAGGTATGATACATTTTAGTAACAGTTAATTTATGTTCAGTATAAACATTTTCAAGTGTTATTTTATTTTAATATTCATTTCCTTGAACTCTTCCTTTTATAAGAAAGACTGGATGTGTCTCGTATTAGGGTCCAGCAATAGTCGGCTAACATATTCGGGCTCCACTTTCCAGTATATCTTTCTCTATCGATGCGATGTCTTGGTGAAATCGTTCCCCATGCTCGTCCGATATAGCTCCTAGATTTTAGGAAAAAGTCCAAATGGGAATGGAGAAAGTGAAGTTTTAGGGACATGTTGCATTTTAAAATATGATAGGCCGTGAGCAGTTCTTCCACGAGTTCACGATAATTTTCTGACTTGGTGTTTCCAAGAAAATTTTTGCAAACACTTTCAAATGCATTCCATGCCGTCTTTCATGGACACTTAAAATGTCCTGAAGTTGGCATCTTTAAAAGTTGCCTAATTTGGGGACCAACAAAATTCCTTCTTTAATTTGGCTTCACTTATACGTGAAATTTCTCTTTTAAATAGTTGAAAGCATTTCCGTTTTTATCCAGTGCTTTTACAAAAATTTTTTATCAATCTAACTTTATGTGAAGTGGAGGTAAATATATTTTTCTTTCTGAACTAACGATTCTCCCGGGCAAATTTTTAACTCCAACTTCTATTTTTCCGTGGAGGCCAAACCTTTAAATTTTTAATGTTTGTCCTGCGGCTGTCCCACTCACCAAAAAGCAGCATTATTTTGTGTATCCCGACTGCAGTCCTGTCAATAACTGTACCACTTTCAAATCGGCAATATATTCCATTTGTGATCTTCGTACTTTATACATCTGAGTATCATCTTCAGGATTGTCATATGTTTCTTTCATATTTACCGAATGAGCTATAGGAAGGGATGGATGTTCATTTCCATTATAAAGTAAAACAGCTTTTAGACTTGTTTTGGAGCGAAACTATGAATAGTCTCCATTTATCGGGCGTATATGGTAAGTTCAGATCGACCATTAGGCCAGGAATATCATGGCAAAATACTAAATCACCGTCCGCTGCAAAAAAATTTGTGAGAGTAGATTCCCTTTTTCTGTAGATGGACACTTAACTCCTTTTTCCAAGAGGTTCCACTGCGCAGGCGGGATCCGAGAAGTTCCGCTTTGTTTTCGGGAGGTCCAAGTCCGAACAAGTCATTCAATTCACCTTGAGTGATCAAATGAGGTGTATCGGGCAAATCAATGGAACTGGGATGTAGCTTGGTCCGGCTTCTGGCGAAGTACTTCGAGAGTCTGATTCCGAATCAAGCGTGTAACTCTCAGGTGGTTGGGGAATGGGTAATGAATTGTCATGGGGTACTGGTCGCATTGCAGACGGAACATTGGGATACTGAATGTACGCTTAGTTTTGCTAGTAATTCCTTTGATATTCGTCATGCAAAAATAACAATCATCTACGTGATTACGAGGTTCCCTCCAAACCATTGGAACTGCAAATGGCATAGATTTATCGTACCTTTTAGCATCCCGTCAATGTTCTCGAACACGAACTGCAACACACTTTTGGGGCCCAGGACTTATCTTGATCGCCAACTTTACATCAAAGTACAGTTCATAAGCCTTTTTTACTAGTGAAGATATCGGTTTTGGTACGCCTTCGCGGTAACTTCGCCAATATAACAGAATTTATCAGCTTTATTAACACAAATTCGCGTCGACATTTTTCTTACACGTAGATCTATCTAATCGAAAAATCAACAGATGTTTACTAAATGATTATAAAATAACGACTAAAGGGATATTTCAAGCATGATCCACCTACCAGTCCATAATAATGGGTCGCCCATTTATTACCCCTCTACTAGACCCTTCCGAGAAATCTGAGGCTAATAAAAACATTTGAGGATTAGTTGTATATTAGTATAAGTCCAAATATTACAAATCCACGATTTTTTTATAGGGAGGATTTTTTCTGTTAGACAGTGATATCTAAAAATCCAGCACCCACGGAAACCAGTGTACTAGGGTTTTATACAAGATTATGTGTGCTGTTTTTAACATAAATAAAAACGCAATTTTAAACCTTAATTTAAACCAGAAATTAGCACTTTATTGTTAAAGCGGCCTTAAATCAACAATCATAATTTTTTTGGCTATTCCGCAGACATGCGAAAACGGAGCATGATTTTATAAAAGGCATTTAAGAAAACGTATGCATACAAATAGATACTTAAATTTTAACTCCAATCATACAATATTAATTTGAAAGGAAATTGTAAAAAGTATATAAAAACATAAATTTTTAAAGAAATTTCTAAATAGTTGCCTGATTAAATCTGAACAACCAAATTTAAGACAAAATCAAAATAAACCTATTGCAGATTTATTTTCGACATACTTGACTGGCTTTTCAGAAAAATTAAACGAATAGGTAACAAATTTAACATCTGCACTGGGTATAAAACACAAACACTAGTGGATGTCAAATAACAAAAACAAAACCATACAATATTAACGAAAATACAAAACATACCATAACTTCGAAAACTACACGAGAAAAGGCAAATCTAATGACATGTTCTTAAGGTTAATTTTTAAAACAACTACAAGGGTGATAACAGATCGTGGCTAACTTGATTCGTCTCGAAGCTACAGGCTTTTTTTCAAATTTTGAGGATTATAATATTTTTTATCAGTTACAGTTTTAAAGATATAATGCAATGTTGTCTTTTTTAAATGGGGCAGCCATTATTTTATTTTACTATTTATTTTTAAATAAAATTACCTTATTTATTGATAATATACACTTTATATCTATTTTCAAACAAATTTTTTATTTGTAACAAAATTTAAGAAAACCTTATAAGATTTAAATTTTACACAGCTTGTATAAAATTATGTATTTACATTGCAATATTCTCAATAGTTTTTAAGTTGATTACTTATGTAAAAATAATAAATCTTATTTTTTAAATTATTACCTGATTTTCCCTTTTTATTCATTTTTAATTTCAATTAACTAAATGCGCTTATTGTTAAGTAGAATGCAAGTTGAACTAACAACTAATGATCGCTGCATTATTCTGTATAATTTTTAAGCAAGAAATTAATATTACATACTGCCAACTTTTCATGTTTTTAAATTTTAATTTAAATAAAATGGAGTTTAAAAACTTTAAAAGATTTTAAATTATTGAATGTTACACTGAGAGGAAAAAAATACACATAATTTACATATGTATTTCGATAGATATCCAGGCAGAAGGCAACCAATAATATTTTTAAAAAAATAGATGATAACCTAGTTGCCATTTTATTAAAAAAAAATAATAAAATAAATAAATTTATTATAAAATAATTAATAAAATAAATTTTAAAAAAATATTTAATAAATAATACAATTTTATACAATGGGTGCAAAATTTAAATACTATATAAGTTCAGGTTCTTGATGTCTTTCTTCAAAAATTTTGTTTTTATTTAATACCTAATTCTGTGTTAAAAAAGGTAAAAAGTATGTAGTATTAGTAATGGGGTAATTTTATTTTGAAACGAACAGTAAAATAATATACAGAATGTTTCATAAAAAAGCACCTTTGCATTATATTTTTTAAACTGTAACCGAAATTAAAAATTAAGCACGTCACTAAATTTAACATTGGAACTTTTTAGACAAACTTACTTTTTCTCCTATCTTTACTAATAACCGAGATACAAAGGTGTGCTGAATTCGTCAAAATTTTAAAAACACCATGTAACTCCCTGTTTCGAAAATAAACTAAAGAATGTGCCATTACCCATTAAAAAGGCATCACCCTGTAGATATATGTACCCTGAGGCCTGGATCAAAGCGGTATAGATTCTTGCATGTCGGGCGAGTACCCAAAAAACATTTTATAATATTCCAAACATTTTTCTTGTGATTTAGCTATACTAAGTTTACTTTTTGCAGCCGGTGCAGTTTGTCTCTACGACATACCAAGTGACCCATGTGAGGAGAATGACCTGGCAAAATTCTTCCCAAGTGTTGTCAGAAGAATGAAGCGTGCACTGGTGGATTACCGAAAAGGATTAGTACCTCAAATTGAAGGAGACATTGATATCGATTCTGCAGATCCCAAACTTTTCAAGTACACTTGGAATCCCTGGTTAGACTGTGCTGATACGTCCTGTCAAGCGACTTAAATTCGTTTAAAGTATTTTTTAACCATGTACAATAATAAAGAATATATATTATTTTTAAATGTTTTGTTTTTAATAGTATTTAAGTCATATTTTTTCAGCTTAAAAAAATTGAAAATTTAGTCAAGATACATTTAAAATTAAAACTTTGATTTAATCCAAAGCAAATCATGCTAGTTTTATCTGCCAAGTAATTATGAAACCAACAAATAGCAAAGGAAAATCTTCTTTTCACTTATTTGCCTTTTGTATTCTTAAAGGTAACTGTTATAAATGTAAAAACGGTCTTTGCAAAATCGTTTTTATACAAAGATTTTTGATACTGTATTACGGGTCTAGAAAGTTAAAAAAAAAATCGTTTTTATATATTTTGATAGTTTAGACATTCAAGAATATCTCCTTATAAGGATTTTTGAAAATTCAATTTATTTTAAAAGTTAGAGCTAAAGTTGTAGTTCGGCGCAATGAAGCTAGAATTAAAAATTCTAAGTTTCGAGCTTCAAGTGGTCTAAAAGAAGAAAGAAGTGCTCGTCTTTCGGGGAGAAATTTGTAAATTTTAAACGCATTTTTCTCTAAACTACTTTATTTCTGCCTTAAAAAGAACGTCTTCTGAAGTGTTGGCAACGTGGGAAAAGGTACTTGGCGAAATAACCGCTGAGCATTGGCAGAACTACATTCGGCACGTCCAAAAAGAGATTCTAGAAACTTGAGAAGTAATCAGAATATGCGATGCTTCAGATATAAACCCTGTCATAGTGACTGATTCGGATGACAAATATGAGAGCGACGATCTGTTATCTGACCTTGACGATCTTTGATTTATATCATGTAATATTTTATTTAAAAATTGTTTATTTATTTAAATTTAGTTTAATCACTTTGTTACAGATTAAGTTTCCTATTGTTTCCCTATTTTTCCCGTTGTTTTATATTGCATTGTATTGCAATCAACATCTTTTGGAATATTCTTTTGCCCTTGTTGATGATACTTTTTTAAAGCTTTTGTCTCATTTTAGTCCATTTTTTTAAAATTAAATATCGCTCCTTTACTTACTTTCGTTGGGGCAGCTGTCCTTTCCACCAAATTTTGAAAGTTTCTCTTGCTCAAAAAACGCCAATAAATTTAAAATGATGAGCTGTTTGCATTTTAAACTATTGTTAAGAAAGCATTTTTGTACACTTTTTTATAAATAAATCAGATTTTATATTGTTAAAAAAATAAATTTAATTTATTTTAAAAGTTAGGCTAAAGTTGGGTTCGGCGCAATGAAGCCAAAATTAAAAATTCTAAGGGTTTGAGTTAAGTGGTCTAAAAAAGAAGGACGGTTCTCCCCGGGGAGAAATTTTAAATTTTAAAGCGCGTTTTCTCAAAACTACATTTTTCAAACGTTTGTCACAAAAAACTCAAGTTCTAATTGGATTTTTTTGAAAGTTAGTATGAATTTTTTTTTAATATCCTTCCTGGCAGGAAAAAAAAAATAAAAAAGAAATTTAAATTAAATATTTACCACCTTTAAAAAAATTAAAATTTTAAAAATTAAAAAAATACCTACTTTTTTGGAGACCGCCATTTGCATTTTTAATTTTTTTTCCCGGTTCTACCATAAAGATCTTTGTACTGATAAAAAAAATTTTCCATTTTTAAATTGTTCAGCTTTTCCAGGGGATTGCTAAATCTTTATTTACCTGGTTAAAAAATTTTTTTATAAAACCCTTTTTTGCAAACCCTTTTTTAGTTTAATCATCAGCTAGTGCAAACCCATAAAAATCAAAAATCACCCTTTTTTGGGATGAACCAAAATCACCTGTAAAATTTAAATTTAAATATATTTAAAAACGCCGGTTGCCAATTTAATTTAGACGAAAAAGGAAAAAAAGCGAGAATATATTAAAAATGTCAAATTTATTATTTAATTATATTTAAAAAAAAGTTATATTTTTTTTTAAATTATATTGAATTTTTTTGGATTCGGTTCAAAAATTTTTCATCCTTAACTGATACATTTTGCAGAAAAAAACAATCAATTTACCAAAAAAATGTGTTTTCTTTTTTAACTTTATTGAACCCCATTAATGACCAAATTTAAGGTTTAAAATTTTTATCAAAAAAAAAAAAATTATCTGGGGGTCAACCCAGAAAAAAACGGAAAAAAAAAAGAAAACAAGCGGCTAAACACAAAAAAATTATTTTTAAATTTATTCTTTTTTTAGGGTAAAAACCAAAAAAGCTGCAGAAATTGTTGAACTTTTAAAAATTTTAAAAAAACTTTACGGACACCCGCCGTTTTCATGGAATTTTTTAAAGGGGAAAGGTTTATCCCAATTTCAGTTTTTCCGGAAACCCCCCGGTTTGGGTATTAGGCCTCGGGGGGCTGCCCCCAAAATGGCATTTTTCCAAAATCCTCCTTCTTAAATTTTAAATGGAACATACACTATTGGTTAATTTACATTTAAACGAATAACAAAATTTACAAAAAATTTATTGCATATTTTTTAGTAAAAACACCTCAAAAAAAATTTAATTTTTTTTTTTTGACAACAATTATGAATCAGGCAAAGTTATACATCATAAATCTTCTTACAACGTCAGAAAAGTGGATTCATTTAAAATAATTTTTTTTTCCCAAAAAAGAAAAATAAAATTTTTGGGGGAAATTTTTTTGTGGCCCTTTTTTTAAAATATGTATAAGTGCCCCAATAAAAAATTTTGTTATTTTTAAATAAAAAGTTTCAAGAAGGGAGAATTTTTAGTTAATTTTGGGGAAATTTAAACTAAAAAACCGGGGGTTCCAAAAATTTATTTTAATTTGTCCCCAAAAAATTTATGAAAAATTTTTTTAAAGTAAAATTTTTTTTCCCTTTTTAAAAAAACATGGATATTATAAAGGATCTTAGAAAGAACGTCAGAAAAAACCCGGGTAAAAACTCTTCAAAAAAAAAGGAAGGTGAGTTAAAATTTTTTTTTTATTCAAAAAGAAAAAATTGGGATCAATTTTCCAATACCTTTACACTTGCGCCCTAATATTTTTCCGTTTTGATTAAAG
>JAHBCN010020191.1:0-15260 GCA_019359885.1 Listronotus oregonensis
GCTTCCGTGGGTGTGCTATTTGAAAGTGGTTGTGCTAGGTTGTGCTATTTTAAAACCTTGGTGTGCTAGCTTTTGGGGGGAAAAAAATTTAAAAAGGGGGGGGGCCCCCCAACGGAGTATATGGGGATCAACCACACAACCGCCCCGACGCCTTCAACAAGTATTTGCTATACAACAAAAGATTTGTTGTTATAGATTTCCTTTATTAAAACCGTGTTGATTAGAGATTATTATATTTTTAAAAATTGGATTCCATAAAATTTGCTGTTAGCATTTCAAATATTTTTTGAAAATAAGGACAATTTTGTAATAGGTCTGTAGGTTTCAATGCAGTCTCTGGCCTAAATTTTTAAATACAGGTGTTATGTAAGATAATTTCCCACGTGCAAAAGAACTTTTTTTAAATATTGGGGGTGACCATCTGGTCCCGCCCCTTTTTTAGATCAATATCATTTAACGATCTAATATACAAGTTATTTTTATCTGATAGGAAGATATATTTATATCAGGGAGATTACTATTTATTTTATTACTTTTTATACATTTTTGCTTATTAGTATCAGAGTAGGCTGAAAAAAAGTGGTTTGAAAAAATGCATTAACAATATCCAAACCTTTTTGATAATTCTAAGTTAGATGCTTTTTAACTTATATTTCATTCTTTTCTTTTATTATTAACAAATTTCAGAAACTTTTGGGATCATACATTAATTTTGTCCTATATTTCTAATATATTCAATATAACAAATCTTGATTGTTTTTTTACATAAAGCTCTTAGATGACTAAAGATTTGATAATTAACATTTGTTTTTGAAAGTTTGTACCTTTTATGTGCTTTTTTTTTACTCAAAATATTTTCCTTTAATTTATAACCATACCACACAGGAAACTTAAAACTTTTCTTAAAAACTTTCTTTTTACATAAATATCTATTAAATGATTAATGATAGTAAAACCAATAAATAGCTACATTTACATCACTCAATAAGACATTATCGCACTCAACATTAACGTTACGTTTAGACCATCAAAATCACTTTCTTTAAAATTATATCGATATTCCTCATATTCCAGAGCTTTAGGATTGAACTTGGTTCAACTTCAAAAGATAGTGCAGGGGTGATGCACGTCCGTATCAATTAATATATCACAAGGACAATTTACTAAAACATTACAGTCGTAAGTGAAAATTAAATCCAATAAACTCCATTAGCATTAGGAATTGTATTGATTTTTTTTTAGATTTGTATAGCATAAGGTGCTCATCAATGCTCACCAGCATGACCAATTCCTGTAGCATTGTGCTCATCTGTCCACTTCAATTTTGTAAAAATTATATATATATATATATATATATATATATATATATATATATATATATATATATATATATATATATATATATATATATATATATATATATATATATATATATATATATATATATATATATATATATATATATATATATATATATATATATATATATATATATATATATATATATATATATATATATATATATATATATATATATATATATATAGTATATATATATTATATATATATATATATATATATATATATATATATATATATATATATATATATATATATATATATATAATATATACAGTCGAACTTGTTTATAACGAACATGGGATATAACGAACTCGCATATAGCGAATGCTCGGATATAGCGATCTATTTTTCCCCACCGAAGGTTCATTATTATCGGTTATAACGAACTATCGAGGATCTTTCGTCTCTTTTCTCCCACCAATTCTGTGACGTTTAGAAACGTTTTCCGCGTGATTTTTTGCGAGTCGATACGTGTCCGTATTCAGTTTCGAGTTAATTCAATACCTATTTGTCCAAGATAGAATAATGCATCTTTAATATTTTTTACAATGTCAGAACAAAGTTTGTTGTTAGGAAGCAAACGCAAAGCAATAAGTTTAAGTCAAAAATTGAGATAATCAATAAAATTCAGAATGGCCCAGCAAATCCTGCAATCTGTAGGACTTATAAATTGCCAAAGTCCACTGTTTCAATGATATGGACCAATAGAGAAAAATATCTTAAAAGTCCGCATATAAATGCACCTCATTAAAAAAAATTACGAGGTTCATCAAAGCCAGATGTCGATAAGTCTCATCTGAAGTGGTTTTCTTTAGAAAGAAGTCAAAGCATCAGAGTTTGAGAAAATGTGCAAACGCCAGAATAAAATCTCACAAGAAGGACAATCAAGGGCGCTAGAGGAAAAAGCTGGATGCTCCAGAGGCTGGATTGACCGGTTTAAACGAAGATATGATATACAAAGTGAAAAAATTCATGATGAATCTGCCAGCGTATCTTTGGAAGTTACGAACCAGTGGCTTACTACAATTTGACCAACTCTGAAACAAAAGTACAAAGAGTGTGATATCTTTAATGGAGATGAAACAGGGTTATTATTTAAAATGACACCCGATAAAACTTTAAAGTTTAAAGGAGATAAATATTCTGGGGGGAAATTGTCTAAGGAGCGAGTTACTGTGTTTGTTTGTGCAAATATGGACGGATCTCAGAGAAGAAGACTTATTGTTATTGGCAAGTCAGCTTCACCAAGATGTTTCAAAAATGTTTAATAAGTTAATTTTCTAATAAACGAGCATGGATCACTTCTGAAATATTTACAAAAATTTTAAGTGATTAAAAAAAGTTACTTTTAGTGGATAACTGCCCCGCCCATCCAAAAGTACCCAACCTAAAGTGCATTGAGGTAGTTTTTTTGCTACCAAATTCCTTCTGCAGCCCATGGACCAGAGTGTAATACGTTGTTTAAAATCTCACTATAGACAACAGCTTCTGTTAAAATTAATCGCTACTCTGGACAGCAACGCAGATTTTAAAACTTTAGTACTGGATGCGATTATGATGTTAGTAACCGCTTGGGGTCGGGTAAGCACTTCAACCATTTCAAATTGTTTTCGACATTCAGGAATGCAAAGTGTGCCTGACTTTGATGAAAAAGACGAACTTCCTCTAATCTTGTGGATTGAGAGGCAAAGAGCTCAAGATCTGGATAAAAAAACACAAGTTTACAAAAATGGGCCCAAGAAAACTTAATTACATAATTTGACAATGTTAATTTAAATGAATTTGACTCTCTTCATCAAAATTTAGTTGTTGTTGAGTTTCCGTCCGAAGCATATGTAATTTCCTCTATAAGCAACGGAGAAATTGATTTTGTTGAGGAACTAGATGAAATGGAAGAAAATCAAACTTAATTATCCTCAAAACCTTCAGCTCTAGATGCTTTAAACTCACTTGACATTGTGAACAAGTTTGTCCGCTGTAATAATATGGATAATAATTATATTCAAGCAGTAGAATTAATTCAAACTAAAATTCAGACACATATTTTAGTATCACGTAAAAAACAATTTAGTATTACTGTTTTTTTTTTCACATACATAAGTGATATTCTTTTAAAACTTTTTAGCTTTTTTAGTTTAAGTACATAATATGTATATATATTTATGTACTTTACATATCTGTTGCGCATAGATAAAATATAAGCTAATAAATAATGTGTTATTTTTTAATGAAACGTTTAATAAACTCTCTAAAAAAACATATTGTTTATTTTAATATAAAAAAAAAACACTTCTTGGTTCCCTTTAAGGGTTCGTTATATCCGAGTTTGACTGTATATATATACACACACCGGCAAATTTAAAGGAACGGAGATAAATTGTAATATTTTTCTTCATATTTTTTTTAATTTTAAAAGTATCTCGTAAAAAAATGTTAACCATAAGGTATCTAAATTTTAATTTGGTTTGCAGAGCTTTAATGTAATTACGAAGCCAATAAAAAAAAAGATAAAAACTGCGCTTTTGCAAAAATATTAATTAGACATTTTAACTTATTTTAACCATTTAATGAACCAATAATATAACAATAATTTTTGTTTTTAATAACGGGTGTTCCCTCCACGAGCTCTTACGACTGCAGTCATTCGGCTTCCCATACTTCTGATAAGGTTATCGATCATTTCTTGAGGCCATTCATCCCAAAGTTCCAATAGAGCAAGTTTCACCTCTTCTGTGTTTTGAACAGCAGGAACTCTGGACTTAATTCGTCTGCCTAGCATGTCACAGACATGTTCTATTGGATTCAAGTCTGGGGAACATGCAGGCCAATTCATTTTCGCTATTTCTACTTGGTTTAAAAACTCATTTACACACCTAGCCGCATGCGGGCGAGCATTGTCGTGCATTGTCGTGCACCAATATGTGGGGCGAAAGGTATCACATGATTTTGGAGAACATCTCTTATGTACCTATCGGCAGTTAAAGAGCCGCCGTTAATCACCACCAAGTCTGTGCGGGCCCCTAAGCATATGCCACCCCATACCATAACTGAGCCTCCGCCAAAAGACACAGTTAAACTGCTCATTTTGTTCTCCTTCACGTCGATATATTCTTTCCCTTCCATCAATCGTATTTACACAGAAATGACTCTCATCCGTAAATAAAACTTGACCCCACCGATCGTCATTCCAATTTTGATGTTCTCGAGCAAAAACTAATCGCGCTACCCGATGACGTCTTTGGTCCTCCAAAAAGGACCGACATCTTTACACCAAGAAAATCCATTTTCACTATATTTCCCCTTGTTTTTGCATGAAATTCTTGATTTTATCACTAAATTGGCATACAATATTTTATAAACATCTTTTAAACACGTCTTTTGATATTTATTTTACACCTTTTTTCAAATAAATTACGAAGTTTCACTTTCAAACGAGGCGGTCATGTTTGCTGAAAAAATCCCTCGTGTATTCATAGCTGCATCGTTTGAAAGTAAAGCTTTGCTATTAAATGGAAAAAAGGCGTATATTGTTTGCCAATTCAGTGTAAAAATGAATAACTGTCTGCAAAAAGCAGGAGGAATAGCGAAAATAAGGTTAGTTTGATTTTCAAGTTTGATGATGGATACCTCTTTTCCGACTAAAAAATTCTTTAAGATTTATCATCAGCGCCCCAAAAAAATCTAATATACCAAAATTAGTCAAAATCTTTCAACCAGTGGCGGCTATTCCTTAGGTTTGCAGGTTTGCGCAACCCCAAAAAGGTATAAATTTTTAAAAATATATTAATCATTACATAGTTATACATTTTTTTAAAATTCATTCGAAACTGAATCATGCTATTGGTGACTTCCCAAAAGGGGGAAAGAGTCAGCCGAAATAAAAAAACCGGGCGAGATTCGCCAAAACAAAAACATTATTCGCCTCTTTTGCTGGATGTTTGAAAAAAGTCCCAAAAAATATATTATTTTTTTTCTGTTATTTCTTTTTAATTATTGTTTATTTGGATTAAAAATATAAAAAAATGTTGTAAAATTGTGCGGGGGGTTTTTACTATTATTTTTTTTGGCGGGGGGGTAAAAACGTCATCCAAGCTTTTTTTGTTTTTGTTTTTTTCTTTTGCCCAAAATTGTAACATTTTTTTTTAAAATTTAAAGTTATTATTTTTTTTTAAATTTTAAATATATTTGGTGAATTTAGTTAATTTTTGAAAAAAAAATAGTGTTAAAAAAGAAGAAATTTTTGAAACTATTTAATTATTTTAATAAAAAAAAATTAAATATGGGTAAAAATAGGGTAGTTCAGCAGCTCTATTGGGGTTTACGAGTAGTAGCTCTAGTTCTTCATCTAGTAGGGGGCTGTGCAGGGAGGTACAAAAGGAAACATAAACGGGGGGGAAGACTAGTGAGAAAACTGTAAGTACTAAACACAATATAAATACGGAAGGTCCAACCCCCGAAGGACAACCGTGGTCATGTATCAGTTCCCCCCGTAATAGTACCCAAGAAGTGGTAGATAACGTCAACGTCCCGTAAAAAATGTTGTGGAAGTAAAAACCCGAATAAGCAAATCAATAAAAATTGTCCCCCGGGAAGGGAAAAACTAACATATCGCCGAAATAGTGACCAAAACGTATGGATGTAGACGTTAAAACAAAAAATGACACGATCAGGAGGTCAAAAATCAAGAAAATTGGGATAATATAGAATGTATACCGGAAGTTAACGTTTTCAGAGAGTTCACGCTCGGGGGTTGACATACTAAACGAAAGTGAATCTAATAAACGAATCAAACAGCTTGAAAGAATTGGTACACAAGTTACTGCAAAACGACAATAAGGGCAGTGTACGTTTATCTATTAAACCCGACTGTATCCCAGAATTTTCGCCAAAATCATGGAAAATTGTAGTAAATGGTTAGATAAAATTGAGCAGCTCTCACAGATCAACGGGTGGGACGAGCGAACGACTATATATCACATGCAGTCGAGACTTTCGGGGTTAGCAAGAACTTGGTATAATAGTCTGAATGACTATAAATACACTTGGAATGAATGGAAACAACTACTCTTTGAAGCATTTCCAGACTATCACGATTTTCCCACAACTATGAAAACTAAGGGGGCGCACAAAATTACCGGGCGAGAACTGGACTGAATACTACTTTGCAAAGATGCAGCTCTTGAATGCGAAATATCAGGAAAGAATGCGGTAGCTATGCTGATCGACGGAATTCAAGACACGGCTATTCAATAAAGGCCAAAAGAAAGGCAATTTTAACACCAAGGCACTTTATAAAGATTATTTAGCTACGCTAACACTGCAGGAGGTCCAAGATAATACAAGAAAGTAGAAAAACGTCAAGGAAATTCCCAAAGGCTGAGCAGCCAGAACTCTGCAAAAGACCAAATTTTATAATTGCCGACAGTATGGCCAAAAGAATTTACCAAAGCCCGTTCCAGTGTGCAATCTGAAAAAAATTTTGGGTCACACAGCGGAGAAATGTTTCAAAAACAAATCTGTTCCCGGGAAAAACGTTGCTTTGTAACACCCAAGAAAATTCCGGAGAACAGTGGTTATACGTACTTGTTCAATCAACGGTTGTGATTTGCAAGGTTTCGTAGACTCTGGATGCGAAGTTGTTCTCATACGGGAGTCCGACGCTCGTAATATCGGATTAAAGTGGTCAGACAGCGATACGTGCTTAAATGGATACGGTGGAGGTACATCTAAAGTTTTAAGGGAAGACTAATGCTAACATGCAGGTTGATTTATTCCAAGCCGAAGTCCCCATTTTATTGTGCATGACCTACCTACAAAATATGCCAGTTTTGATAGGAAGATCGGTGTTAAATGAAAGTGATGCTGTCACCGTTATTCGGGATGGGAATGCAAGACTCTTAAATGCTCAAATGGCAGAGTTAACCCAGCTCGAAAGTTTACCACCTAAGAAAATAACCTTGCGAGCAACAAAAGTATTGAAATACCAGCAAATCACATTGGCATAGTGCAATGTATAACTTGGGATGGTTATGACGGAGACGTTTTTGTGGACTTTAGGCAATCCTTTGAGCCCACAAGAGAATCCATTGTTCCAAGATGTGTGACTTCTACCTCGAATGCAAGACTTCCAATCTTAAATACGTCAGAAAATGTAATTAGTATTTGTCAAGACCAAGTTGTAGCTAGAGGTTCCTTGTATTAAAAAAAGTGCACAGGTTGTAAATATTTTACTACGCTTGACATGGCTAGCGGGTATCACCAGATAAGGATAGCGGAAGACTCGATACAAAAAACGGCATTCGTTACGCCGGACGGACAGTACGATTAACCAAATTCTTGGTGCAATGAGATTTTCAAGCACTTGCATACATGGACGACGTACTTATTCCATCCCCAAGTTTTGAATCTGGATTAATAGCTCTTGCAGATGTTCTTGAAAAGTTTAGGGAGACAGGAGTTACTTTACGCCTGGAAAAATGTCAGTTTTTCCTAGAACAGATAGACTACCTTGGACACGAGATAAGTGCCATTGGTATTCGACCTGGTGCTAGTAAAATCAAGGCAGTCGATTCTTTTCCTACTCCGAAAAATGTTCATCAGGTTCGTGAGTTTGTTGGACTATGCAGTTATTTTCGGAAATACGTAAAAGACTTTGCTCAAGTTGCACCCGTTGACTTCCTTAACGAAAAAGGATGTCATGTTTGATGGGGAGAAGCACAGAGTAAAGCTTGAAAAACTTAAACAAAATCTAACTAAAAGACCAATTTTAATGATCTACAATCCAATTCTGGATACAGAACTGCATACTGACGCTTCAAGCTTGGTCTTGGAGGAATATTAATGCAAAAACAAGAAGATAATAAATTAAGACCTGTAATGTATTATAGCCGACAAACTACGAAGGAAGAACAACGATACCATTCCTATGAGTTAGAAACTTTGACGGTAGTGAACTCTTTGCAGAGGTTTCAGTATACTTGCTGGGACTAAATTTTAAAATAGTCACTGACTGTAGTGCTTTAAGTGAGCAATGACAAAACGTGACCTTATCCCCGAATTGGTAGATGGTGGCTATTACCCAAGAGTTTAATTTTACTATCGAGTACCGACCTGGGACGAAAATGGCTCATGTAGACGCACTGAGTCGTAACCTGTCGAGGAACCTAAAGGAAGCACAAGAAATCGCTGATGTCTTTCAGGTTGACTTAACTGATGAAGATTGGGTCTTGGCAACTCAGATAAAAGATGAGCGTTGCAAATATTTAATTGAAATTCTTTCCAACGCACCGAAAGATCACGAAGAGCGCAAAATCCACGAGGACTTTAAACTTAAAGATGGCAAGCTATATAAAATACTCAATGGATTAAAATGGTACGTACCCAAGACAGCTCGCCGAGTTGTAACCATGTTCCATCACGATAATATGGGACATTTTGCACTTGAGAGGACTCTGGAAAATATGGGAAGCAATTATTGGTTCCTAGGATGAGAAATATGTGAGTCGTTATATATAAAGCTTGTTTGGCATGTGCATACAATAAGGTAAACGGAAGAAGGAGGTTCTTACATCCAATCCCAAAAGGCAACGGTTCCCATGGATATTCTCCCTTGGATCCTTAGGGCCCTTCGTAAAAAGTATTAAAGGAAATTCCTATTTGATTATGGCAATAGACGCTTTTAAAAAAATTTTTGTTCGTAAAGCCCGTGAAAAGTACACAGGTAGGACCAGTTAAGAATTTTATGGAACATATTTTCCAGACCTTTGGAGTACTGAGGCGCATTATATGTGACAGAGGTTCTTTGCTTTGTAAGTAAAATTTTTTAGAGTATTCCCCAAAGGGGAGTTAGGCATCAAAGTTGTACTAAATGCCCGGCGACACCACGAGCAAACGGTCAGATAGAGCGATACAATCGGACCATACTGTCCTCTTTAGCAGCTCTCATGAAGACGAGAGAAAGTGGGATAACACGATTAGTTCTATCACTGTTAGTATAAATTCTTCAACAAATAAAGCGACGGGAAAAAAGTCCTTACGAATTATTATTCGGATACAAGCCTAGAGGGATGCACGATTCTTTCCTAAGTGGGGTAGTATCTGAAGGCAAGGTGGATAACAATACCCAAAAAAGACTAGAGAAGAGGCTGGAAAACGAATCCAGGACGCTCAAAATAGGCAAGGCTTATTTTGATATGAAAAAAAAAATGTCACAAGTAAAAAGTAGGAGACCTAGTAGTCCTACGACGCTAATCTTGCAAATGACGGAAAGGGTTCAGAAATTAGTGCCTAAGTATACAGGTCCTATGTAGTAAAAGGGTACTTGAAAGTGACAGATCGTAGTAGAGGACCTACCAGGTTCAAAACGATCTAAAAAGAAATACAGAGGTATTAGTTCGGTCGACCGCATGAAGGTTTTGAGGCTGCTTGTACAAGCAGTAGTAGTGACTCAGCCACGGAAGCTGAGGAGAATGTTGTTAATGAAATGACACTAAATGAAGGAGTCTAAAAGCTTGTGACGTTGATGGGATGCCTGGCCAGCATCTGCATTGACTCTAACTTTCTTGTCTCCAGAGTGTTCCTTAATAGATAATATATTATTTGTTGTTTTCAGATGACTAGACCGTAGTTTTCCGGGACGGAAAAGTCGGTAGCATGGCCGACTGTAACATCATGCTATTGGTGACTTCACTCAAAATGAGTCAGCCGAAATAAACAAACCGGGCGAGATTCCCAAAAAAAAAAACATTATTCGCCTGCTTTTGCTGGATTTTGTTGAAGACGTCGGCTTAGTAGATATATTATTTTTCTTTGTGCTGTTATTTCTTTTTAATATTGTTTATTTGGTTAAAAAAATATATTAAAATGTTGTAAAATTGTGCGGGTGTTATTACTATTATTTAAAACTGTATTAATATTATGTGGAAATAACAGCCAAATTATTAAAATGACTGATTTCGCTAAAATACTATTAATTTATTCGAGCGTCGCATCGCGTCTCATCCTCGAAGCCAATGCGATGGTTGCAATCAAAATGCAAACCCAATTGGATTTATTACGAGTACGCTTAGTATATGGGTTTCCTATCTTGGCATTGGGCGCTCATAAGCGTCATGCGGTTTACGGTTCGAATTTAAGCATTTGTTTTTCTGAGCCTGATTTACGATTTATTAAAATATAATTTGTTATTTTGGTTATCACGCGGTGCTTAATTGCATTTTTTTGAAAAAATTTTGTGTAGTTAAAATGAAATTTAGTGCAAAATTAATTGCAGAGTCGTTTGGTGGCCGATCTTTGTGATAAAGCGGAAATAAAAAGACTTCGGAGGCCTATTCCTCTTTTAAAAATAGAACAATTTGTCTAGTAAAGAAAGAAGTTTTACCAGAACATTTAATTCTGAGCCTCATAAAAAACATACGCCACGTTTTTGTATGTTTATTTATTTTCTTTAATTGTGGTAATTTATTTATTTTTTTAAAGAACCATTAGAATTGCAACCCCTTACTTTTCAACCCACAAGCCGCCACTGCTTTCAACTTTAAAGACAATTACCGCAAATTTTAATATTTACAAGGTGGACCAAATTTTTAGGTTAAGATCTTAATGACGTCACGATTACTTTTTTTGTGGTGTAAACACCGTAAACACATGGGTAAGTAGGTACATACGTATCCCACCGTTTCCATACACGCGCCATTTAAGAATTTAAAAAAGCATCTATCTCTACCCGAAAATTTCCCTTTTTTTAAATAACCAATTGTTTTGTATTTTAAAATAAAAATACTTTCATACTCGATGCTTAAGTGCAACTAAGCAGTAGTATTTTAAAAGCCAAGGCAAATAAATTTACATACCTTCGATAGCTTAGTTGGTAGAGCGGTGGACTGTAGTGGAATAAGGGGGAGAGTTTGTGCTGCGATAGTGTGTGGGTGTTTGCAAAAACCCACGTTTTTATCGAGCACTGCACCAGTTTTTTCGACATTCCAAGCGAGCTTGGAATTCTTTCGCACGGAAACACAGTTCTTATTACTTTTACGAAAAACCAGTTACTATAACTTTTTTGGAAAATTTTGATTTTCAGCACAAAAATTTACGTGAATACATAGTTAAGGCCACCAACCAAGATGTCAGAAGATGGGGGTGCTGGCAGCACCCCACCCCCACAAAACAAAATTCCTCTCTCACAGTCCCGGAGAGAGAGAGAAAAAATAGCACTGGCTCTACATCAAGCAGCATAGGCACTAATAGATCCCTGGATGACAAAACTGGAACCAGGAAGAAAAAGACCACTGTCAAAACCAAGGGCTACTACATGTTAAAATGCAAAGAAAGAGAGGACAAATGCCCTCTCTGTCACAACTTTGTACTGGGTTATAAGCATAGGCACAATAGAAAAGACCAAATACTGCAACATCTGGAACAACAACACGGACTAAGAGGTTATGCAGACCCAAACTCACCCCCGACGACACCCCTGGAATTTAAAAAGGGCAATAAAACTAAACCGAACTCCAAAAACATTCCACTAACTGAAAAGTTAATGACTGACGAGCAAATACAAGACACTACTGCTCCTTTTAACCCAGCCTTTGGGGATTACCAAAACCTACCCCCAATACCATTAATAACAATTAATAACGAGACAATCAACTCTACGAACATTAACGAAGCAACAAATAGCTATAATACCACAGTAGATCTGATGGAAGTCACAGAAACGACAAGCAGCGAAAACAACACTAACGGGTGATATAGAGATGTTTTTTGATGTTTTTTCCAAGGCTATAGAGTTGCTTTTAGGGTCCTCAGCTTATTTGATTGTTGCCGGTGATCTAAATATTAATTTTTCGGAAACCTCGAATAGGAGATCAGTTCTGTGCGACATCTTTAGTTCTTTCGGTTTAGATGTTACAACATGTATGCCTACTAGAATTGCTAGTAACCGGTTTGGTGAACAGTGTGTCAGTGCAATTGATTATGTCTGCACCAATCTACCGAGCAAAAATTATAAGTCTAGAATAGTAAATCCTCACTTAGGGGATCATCTTGCTCATGTAATAAATGTTTTTAAATGTTCTAATACTTCAAACGAAAACACTGACAGCCTCGAACGCAGACTAAGTAGAAACCTTAGTCCTCAAAATTTATCCGATTTTGCACATGACGTTGAATCCACGGACTGGTCGAGCTTATTGGAGTTTTCAAACATAAATGACGCTTGGTCTGATTTCATAGATACCCTCAATTATTTTTTAGACTGTAATTGCCCTTTAAGATTGAGCAGGCCCGTAAATTATTCAAAAGTTAAATCAAATAAGTGGTACGGACCACATTTAATTCAGCAAAGGAATGAACTTGATGAGCTTTATTACTTGCAGAGTCACACTGAATGCGCTGAGCAAAAGGAATTATATAGGAAAAAAAAGGGGGAATATAGGATAAGTATTATTAAAGCAAAACAGAGCTACTATAGACTAAAAATAAATAACGCTTCAAATAAAACAAAGGAAATATGGAATTGTGTAAATGAGAGGTTAAACAGAAATAACAAAAACACAAAATCCAACATTACTTTACGCATAGGTAACACGATGACTACTAGTTGTCAACAAATATCTGATCATTTTGTAGAATATTTTAGCTCGGTTACACACACAAAATTAGTAGCGGCTTACGGTCAGAATGTATCACTGCCTCCTACCAATATAAAGTCTATACAACGTAGCATTGTCATTCTTGACATTACCCAAGAGAAAGTTATCTCTATCATTAATTCTTTAAAGAATAAACCTTCCTCAGGATTCGACAATATTAATTCCCAAATGTTAAAAATACTAGTAAATTGCGTCTCACTCCCTCTAACTTACTTAATTAATGGATCTTTACATCAGGGCACTTTTCCACATGTATTAAAACTAGCAGTAGTAACACCACTTTACAAAAAAGATGATCCGTTCAATCCGGCTAATTATAGACAAATAGCTATATTAAGTATATTTTCCAAGGTTTTTGAAAAGTTTCTTTATGAAAATTTAATCAATTTCCTAAATTTTAATAAAATAATAACCCACTGCCAACATGGTTTTACAAAAAATAAATCAATTGAAACGGCTTCTTATGATGTACTGAACTTTGCATATAGTGAATTAGATAAGGAAAAATATGTGTTATGCTTGCTGTTTGATCTAACAAGCGCCTTTGATACAGTAAATAAGGATTTTCTATTAACAAAATTGTTTAATTCTGGTATAAGAGGAACTGCTTTAGACATTATTAGTTCGTATATGTCTAATAGAAGTATGTGTGTAAAATATAAAAATACTGAATCTTGTAATAAGGATGTGACAATGGGTGTGCCTCAGGGATCAGTTTTAGGGCCTCTTTTCTTTATGTTATATATTAACGATCTGCCCGAATATATAAGTAGGGAAAATTAACCATGTTTGCGGACGATACAACAATTACGTTATCGGCGAGTACTCCTGATGAGTTATTGAGTATGGCTAAGGATGCATCTGATGAGCTTGAAACTTGGTGCCAGCGTAATCAGCTTATACTGAATATTAATAAAACCGTTTTCTTAAATTTAAATATAAAGAGACCCATTTCACTGGAGTTTGATTTGTCACCACAAGCAAAGTTTTTGGGAACTTGGCTTGATGACAACCTAAATTTTAACTGTCATATCGAGCATGTGTGTAAAAAGCTAAATTCGGCTTTTTATGCCATTTTCCAAATGAAATCTTCTTTGGAGATAAGTGGTTTAATAACTATGTATTATTCGCTTGTATACAGTCATTTGTCAAACAATATAGTAACTTGGGGAAAGGGTGTGGAAGTAAATCGTGTTTTTTGGCACAAAAACGCATAATCCGCTTGATATTTGGTCTGGCTTCATTAGAGTCCTGTAAATCCACGTTTAAGGACAATAAAATTCTAACGTTTTATAGTATATATGTTTTGAAGTGTGTACTGTTTGTGAAAC
This sequence comes from Listronotus oregonensis, assembly GCA_019359885.1. Taxonomy (NCBI): domain Eukaryota; kingdom Metazoa; phylum Arthropoda; class Insecta; order Coleoptera; family Curculionidae; genus Listronotus; species Listronotus oregonensis. The sequence continues at coordinate 14,345 of JAHBCN010020191.1, forward strand.
AAAATTACCCTTGTTTTGCTACACTTGGTCAAGGCCATAATTATAACACGCGTAATGGCCATGTTCTCAGTATCCCTCATCATAGAACTGCATTTTTAAAAAGTCTCCGATATATAATTTTATTGTTTGTTACAATAAGTTGCCTGAACGTTTAAAGAGTATTACCCATTTTGAAAAATTTAAAAAGGAAACTAAACGTTTTCTTACAAATAACACCTTTTATTCTTTAAGTGAGTACTTGAATTCTTAAAAGATTATGTGTATGTTTATGTAGATGAATTTTGTTTTATTCTTTTTATATACAAATTTTTATGGTTTACTTTTAATAGTTTTTAACTTTATTTTAACTTTAGTTTTATACGTATTGATATACGTTATAAGTTTTATATTTATATCCTATATTTAAATGCTTTTAATTTAATTTTAATTTGTGTTTCAACTTTTTTTTACTTACGTTGTTTATCTCTAGATTATTCTTAAATACTACATATGACGAATGTTGTATGACATTACTTGATTACTTTATATTGCTTATTTATTCTACATATATTGTTATTGACGACACCGATACTGTTAATCAGTCCTATGGCTAATAAATACATTTCATTTCATTTCATTTCATTTCATTTCATAACAAGAGAACAAGAACAGACTCGACTCCTAACACCAGCCCCGAAAGCAAATTCATGAAAACCCTAAACAACAGAGACATGCTAACATACCGGGATGTACCAACTGCAAACAGGTATCAAACTTTGCAGAATCATAAAGACACGGACATTAATAACGACGAGAGTGAGTCCCTAACCCCAAATAATAAACCAGCCACAACGGGCGGAGGAAGGAAACAAGGAGGACTTCAACCACCCCCAGGACATGGAACCAACAAAAATCAACAAACAACACAACCACGAAA
>JAHBCN010020192.1:0-15377 GCA_019359885.1 Listronotus oregonensis
GTATTCGTTCGGGGTTCCCTTATTTCACAAGAAAAAAACACAGATGTTACAATTATTATATTTTTTTATAATTTTGTGGGCAAAAAACCGGCTATATAAATTTGTACCGATTTGTCAATTTCATTTCATTTAGGTATTCAGTTTCAAGTAAAAACAAAAATTTTTCAGTGTAATTATTTTGAGGTATTGTCCAATCAAGATCATTTTCCTGGATACACTGTCTCCTGTTTTTTAATCTCAGCTAAAGAGAAATTACCATCGCGCGCTTCAAATATATGTTTAGTCTAATTTTTCTCAGCATTTAAAAATCATCAAAGCTAACATTGTAATTACAAACTCCGGAAGTCTGTTTTACAAATCTTTTTTCTAACTTTTCTATTTTCCGGTAAAAATACGACAAATCAAATTTTGAATATAATAGTCTTATTTCTAAAAACGAGGTACATGGCAAAGTGCGAATAGGTGTCGTTTGTAAGGCGACCATTATTGTTTTCAAGTTTATGCCAAGCTTTCAGCAGGACTTTTTCGGGAAACAGGGACTGTTTTTAAGTAATGTGGTAAATTTGGAAAAATCTAGGATCATTTAACTTTAGTCTGTTTTGGTAGGTACCTTTTGCATTGACCCATCTGGCAAGCGATAATCATCCTCTAATAATGCACTTTCTAAAAATGCTTAGCGCAAACCACAGAATATTTTGAGGGTGACCAGCTGTCTAGGAATATTCCTAAAATGGGCTTTAAGGTTTTCGTCCTTTGGAAAGGTGAAAACGATACAGCTGGTTCTCCTGTCAAGAAGTTTTATAATTGGATTTGCACCCAGGCACAAACAAGGACTTGGCATGGTAAATTAATTAAATTGAAAAATACCGATAAGATTACCAGGAAAATAATAATAATAACAGTAACTAAATACCTAGTATCTAATAAGAACCAAGTACCTATGCAACGCAATAACAAAAATCAAAACGAACGACAAAATTCCAAAATGTATACCTACTACAGGTAATTTCCAATGCTAAATATTTGTTACGTTTTTAAAAAAACTAAAAAATACCTTCAAAATTAAAAAACACGAATATTAAAACACACTTTCAATTTTAATTATTTTTAAAAAGCACCCCACAAAATGTCAAGTTCATTTGCCGCCATTTACTTTAAGTACTTTATAACACCGGCACGTTTCACCCGCAGATATTCTTGTTTTTACGCAATGTGTGCGGAAAAAAACTGTCCCGGTCACTCACAAATTTCACACAGTAAGACCTTTTGGTTTATCTTTATCTTAACAATATTTTCTTTCAAAAAAGTTGATTTATTCACAATAACACAACAGAGAAACAGGTCATTCAACGTAAATCATATGACTAAACGTGTGTCCTAGATCTGAAGGCATAGTTGGGATTTCCTTGTTCACGGCTTGTGTGAAGTAGGGCTGTGGCCTATGATATACTTTTCCTTCAAAACAGTGAACCGGCCAAAAGTTTATCGCCACGTTGTCATAATTAGCGTAAGTTACCAGCCAGCGATCGCCAAAATAGCACGCCAATATGTATTGAAATCATTGTTAGCAGAAGACAATGGGAACAACATTCCTTAGTTTACAACTTGAAGAACTTGAAAATAAGGTATCGACAGGGTTTTCTTCTGTTCATGATTTTTTATTATTATTGATTATGAACGATTTTGGTTTAAATTTTTTAATTTATACAGGGTATTTTCTAAATATTATAAATTTCTAGTAAAGTAGTATATAGATATTGTTTTGTGCCAATTTTATTAAGTTTATCTTATTTAGTGTTATAATTTATATAAAGATTTAGTTTATTAAGTGCTTTTAATTTGTAAACTATGAATATTAACCAACCTTTAACTAGTTATCCGCCTACAAAAAAAAAAATCAGTTAACTTAAAAAAGAATAATGGTTAAAAATGTTTACCATGGGATTGGGAACGAAATTCAAAACAACCACTTTGGATGCTGCAGAGATATGTGCAACAAAAAAGTTTTTTCGCGTACGGTATTCAGAGTTTTAAAGGCAAATAAACAATATTAGTAATTATTTGGATACTGGAAAATGCGATTTTTTGCACATTCTCTACTTTCCAAATGTTAAACATGAATCAGAAGCTGTTTTTTGGCCGCCCCTTATAGTATTTCAAAAATATAATAATTAATTTGTTTAATTATTTTAACTATTTTTAAAATTATGTCATTTTTGGGAAAAAATATTTAAAAAAAATTTTCTATTTTAATATAAAAAAAAATCACTCAAAAAGTACGGAAAAAACCAATTTTCAATAAAAAATAGGTAAAACTTTACGTCCGAATTCAACTCGAAATTCTAAAAATGTTGACCTGTTGCCAAGTTCTAATAGTTTTTTATGACATTTTTATAGGGTGTGAGAACCCTTCACTCGGCCCGTAATGTAAAAATATCCCGATATGGAAATCCTAAATATGGGGCTCAAAGACCCGAAATAGTTATTGTTCACAAGCTGATGATTCAGGACTTTCGTGTTCCTTATCTAGTGGATATTTTCGATAAAGCAATGCGTGAAAATATCGTATTTAATATTGAATCTGCAAGATCGGTGGTGAATTGGCAAGTCGGTGTAACTTGGATTGTCATGTTCTGTTTTTCTCTTTTTTAATTTTGATAAAACTGAAATTTTATTATTTTTTTCACGTAGCAAAAAAAATCGAGGAAGGTAAAATTAAAGTAAAAATAATTTTTTGGAAAAACGTTGAGAAATCGCCAAAAAAACTCAAGTTTGTGTTCTTGACCTCAAAATACGAGGTGTGCAAAATTAAAAAAAAAAAATACATTTTTTATTAATCCGAATAATACCAAAATAATATGGCTAGTTACTAATTTAAAGGGTTGATGAAAATGTGAGAAAATAACTTTTGCTTGTAAAAAATATTTTCATGTTTTGACGAAATTTTATCATTTATTTTCGGAAATGCACACGCCACTGGAATTGATTCCCCTGACCCCACACAACCCGGGGCACTCTAAAGGCGAGCGATGCGTCATTGACAGAAATTTTGGACTTGAAGTATAGTTGCACGCAGATAAGAGGTGATTAATTCAAATTTCCCGCCTAGCCGAACGACTTTCAAGATTTGGGCTTAGCCGAACAACTTTCGAATTTAACGTAACAAGAATTAAACTTACTTGATTCTTGCCGTGTACCGTTTGTTTCTGTCTTTTCGTGAAGTTTTTGAATGATTTGCGACATTTAAAAAAAAAAGGTTTTTTAATGGACTAAGTAATCAAGAAGTGTCTGCAGAACTGACTCTAGTGTCTGTGTAGTTTTCTGTGATTGCAAATAGGGAAAATGGCTATAAAGCCTTCAAGTTAGTAAAGTATATATTAATGTTAAGTATATTGGAAAAGCCCTAGACTTGTAAGTTTGTCAGGAGATTTTTTACTTATCGGGCCAATTGCCGATTTTTGTCGGAGCCCGCTAGTTTTTGATTAATGACGCACCACTGACATAACCTCAAAATTGCAAAAAATACAGTGACCGCCAGAAAGTATGCGACATATGGAAAAAAACGATTTCGCAGATCAACTCTGCATCACTTAAGTTGTTCAGAATTTAATTCTATGGCTATGTGTAAAATTTTAAGACATTTGGATAAATACAAAAATTTGGTCATTTTTTTCCATAAAAATATTTTTGTTTAAAATTTTCTTTTCCATTAGGAAACAGGTTTTCCAGACCTTAAATAATGTTTAAGCACAATTTATTTTTACTTTAGTAAGTTAGTCCTTTTCGAAGAAAATTTTAAAAAATGATATTTTTCGGTAACCCGAGTTGTCGCATAGGCATTTTTTAAATACCGTAACTTGCAATTTAAATATTAATTCTTTATTTGGAGTTAAAAATTATTACATTGTATCGTTGAAATTGTAAATATTAATATTTGAAAAATTCCGAGTTACGGTTTTTAAAAAATGCCTATGCGACAACTCGGGTTTTCGAAAAATACCATTTTTTTAAATTTTCTTCGGAAAAAAAGGACTAACTTACTAAAGTAAAAAAAATTGTGTTAAAACATTAGTTTAGGTTTGGAAAATCTGTTTCTGAATGGTAAAAAAAAATTCAAACAAAAATATTTTTATGGAAACAAAATGTCCAAATCTTTGTTTTTATCCAAATGGCTCGAAATTTTCAATATTTATGGCTATTTAAAATTTGAACAACTTATCTTTATAAACTTTTTTGAACCGACCTAACAAAATTCAAATTTACTGCCAAATAACAAATGACAATCAGGGTGTTCAAATATATATATATATATATATATATATATATATATATATATATATATATATATATATATATATATATATATATATATATATATATATATATATATATATATATATATATATATATATATATATATATATATTTATATTTATATATAAAGATGTTGGCTCCCAAAGAGCTCCAATAGAACCAGGTTTTTTAGACATAATAATTGAATTACCAGATATATTTTAATTTTATTCGGTAATTTTTTACTTACCGGGCCCACGGTCGTTTTGTTAAAATTTTGTATACAGGGGTTTTTTGGGGCGCTGATCACGAATCTAATGTCAACATTTGTTGTTTGTTTGTTCGAACACTTTTAGTTCTGGAGTTATAATGCCCCACTCGGACTTAACCTCAAACCTGCACAAACTTTCCTAAAATTCCTTCTTCTTAAAACTGATCACACCCAAAATGGGAATACACTTTGTTTTATAAGATAAATGTAATTTCACCTTTAGTTAAAAAATATTTTTAATAAAAAAAGCACGGCCCGCACTTTCCGAAAATATTATTTTTACTTTTATAAATGTCAACAAAATTGTTTTGAGATTTTAGACAGTTTTATGTTGGTACGCCAGGGACCCCAAAACAATTAAATGCAACAAGCCTTCAATTATTTTGCGAATTCTGTCGTATAACATAAAACTGTCTAAAAAACTAGACTTTTTGACAAAAGTAAAAATAATATTTTTTGGGGTTTGTTTTCTTTTTTTAAGAATATTTGTAAAAATAAATTGAAATTAAATTTATCTTATTAAATAATAGGTGTAGGGTCTAATTAGTTATAAGAAGGAGGAATCTTAGGAAAGTTTGTGCAGTTTTGAGGTTAGGTCCGAGTGGGGCGTTAAAACTCAAAAACTAAAACTTTAAATTGACATAATTCTGTCCTTTTAACAGATAATCACCTGAAAAATTGGCTGGAAAATATCAATTATAATCCATTTAACATAAAAAAGTTAATACTATTCTTGATCTTTTCTGTATACTTTCAAAAACGAAAATGGATTTATCCAATTCCTCTTTTTAAAATTACGTCGGTAGCTAAATATTCATTGAAAAATTATCAGCAGTTTAAAAGATATTTGCAATATTCTTAACTTTTTAAATACCCTGTATTTTAAAATTCATAAATTTTTATTAGGACCACACTCTACCCATTGAGAACTGATATGTAATTAGTTTTAGATCGCTCATCTCATGTTATATACGTCTAATAAAGAGGGATAACGCCCATTTGGTGAATGAATTTTGACATGTGACATGTGAATCAATGCGTCGATGTGTAGAGCGAGTTGTAACGTAAAACCCAAGGGGCCGGACCGAAAATATTTTGCAAAGGCTTTTGGGGCGTAAGGGATGACTCCCTGGGGGATAATTGGTACCCTCGATTTTGTGGTGGTTCCGGTGAAATAAAAAGTTTTTTTTTGCGGTTTGGCATATGTGAAGATTTATAAGTTTTTATAAATAAGCGACTTGTTTCAGATGTGTTTTCAAAGGGGTCCTAACAAAGACAATCCTACACGATACAATCAAATTTAGTTTCTTGTTTGCGGAATACAGTTATTATCACCATAATAATTTGCATCAATACATCCTGACAAATGTTTACTGAAAACTGAAAAACTTTTTCGTTAAAAAGAGCCTTTAAAAAAAGTCACACATATTTAAATCTGGAGAATGTTACGGCCATTTTACTGGTGCATGGGGATCTCGGAAACCATAAGAGATACGATGTCGATTAAATTATGGCAAAGTTGCTGATGGAGCCTAACAACATGCCGATTAGAAAGTTGTAAAATTCCGAGTACTTCCGGAGATATCCGAAGAAGACCGAAATTTGCTGATTTCGTTTTATTTTTTCTGACGTTATTTAAAGAGACATGAAAAACAAATCACACTTTCTCATAGCCCTTTTTTAAACTCTACAAAACAGCGTCGAGAGATTTTCCGTACAACGTTTCGTTTTCGTTAAACCAATAATAACTTTATTTTTTTAAAGCAGTTATAATCAATTACAATGATGTATAATTGCCAATATTTTTCTGTTAAATAAACATATTTTCCATGTAAGACACAATGAGTAAGACAAGGAACGCACATCATTTCTTATAGGGCGTTTCATATTTGTTAATAAATATTAAGTATTATACATTTTTGTAATTGGGATAATATGGGGTTTAAAAAATTAAATAAAAAAACCCAGGTCCGTATTTAAAAAATAAAGTTGATGATGGTCTAACGAAAGGAAACGTCGTACGGAAAATCTCTCAACGCTGTTTTTGTCGAGCTTACGAAGTGGCCAAAGAAAGTGTCTTTTGTTTTTCATATCTCTTTAAATAACGTCAGAAAAAAATAAAAACGAGTCAGCAAATTTCGGTTTTTTCTTGATATCTCCGGGAAGTACTCGAAATTTTACAACTTTCTAATCGGCATGTTGTTAGGCTTCCTAAATGCCGCAACTTTGCATAATTTAATCGACTTCGTATCTCTTACGGTTCCGAGATCCCCATGCATGCACTCGAATCTGTGACATCCTGTATATATATATATATATATATATATATATATATATATATATATATATATATATATATATATATATTTATATATATATATATATATATATATATATATATATATATATATATATATATATATATATATATATATATATATATATATATATATATATATATATATATATATATATATTTATTTCAGACGGCAATGTCATTAAAAGAATTTAATTTCACGTGCTTTTGAGTGTATTCTCCAAAATGGCAGTCATTTGGGCATTTGAATAATATAGAAATTACCAATGTTTTGTGCTACTTCTTAAACTTGTATAATTTTTTCAATCCTTTTTTTCAGGTTGTCCAGAAACATCATTCATCTACGCAATCACAAGTGCCGCCGTAACCCACTCTATAGCCCGCGCATGCTCAGAAGGAGCTATAGAAACCTGTTATTGTGAGAAGCATTATAGACGTCCTCAGGTATTCGGCAATGGTAATGCGGGAGCTATATCGAACGTTCGGGACTTCGAGTGGGGAGGCTGTTCGGACAACATCGGGTTTGGATTCGACGTGAGTCGGGAATTCGTGGATACGGGGGAGAGAGGGAAGAGTTTGAGAGAGAAGATGAATCTACATAATAACGAAGCAGGACGATGGGTAAGTAGTAAATTTGGATTTACTGCATCTTTCATATATATATATATATATATATATATATATATATATATATATATATATATATATATATATATATATATATATATATATATATATATATATATATATAAATATATATATGCCTATTAAATCCTTTTTTACAAATATAATGAAACTTGCGATTCATTAAAACATTCTTAATTTAAATCACAGTAGGCTACAAAACAAAAACTAATATTCTAGAAACTAAACTATGTTGACATTCTAATTTAAAAACATAGATATGGCTCTTTCACGAAGCCAATGTTAAAAGCTTATAATACAGAAAACCAGAAAAATAAAAAAAAGCGTGTTAGAATTTGTCGAGGCTCATAATCAAGTAAATATATCCTGTGATAGCTTTGATGCGTTTAGCACTTTTGTGGGTATTAAATGAGACTAAACAATCAGACAGGATGCCTATATTATGAAAGTGGGATGTAAAGTCGGAATTATATTCATTTATGATGACGTCATTATGTTTATCTTTGTATAGTATATTCCAAACAGCGGTGACAAAAAACTGAAAAAAAGGGTCCGATGATTATTCTTTTTTTTAAATTTTTGGTTATGTGAAGTTTTCGTCACTGTCAATCAAAAACACTGGTTTGTCAACTTGTTGTCAAAAGTTACTTCGAAAAGTTTTAAATAATGCTAAGAAAAATATATAATAGGTATAATAAACAAACGCAGCTAATAATTTTAAATATCTTGGCTTTTTTTCAACTGAAAAAGAAACAAGTCCGAAAAGAAATCGCTCTATTGAAAATGTAATACAGCGAGCCGCAGGTGCAACAAAATTGAGCCCAACAACGCTCGCAAATATAAAGAAAAATGAGATAAAATCAGACCAGGATTACTTCTAGTATGTCTGTTTTAGTCTGTCTAGTTTAGGAAAGAAATTAAATATTTTGAGTTTTCCATCAACTCCATAAGATGGATCGAAAGCATAGGCTTCAAGTGGAAAAAATCAAATATTAAAAAAATATTTGATAGACTTGCCAGATATTGTTCATAAAAAAATCATTTTTTTAAGGAAGTATATTAATAATAGAAATTTAGGTCCAGAAGGTTTTACTCAAATTTTCATTGACGAGACATAGGTCACTAGCAAGAGAGCATTTCGTAGTAGCTGGTAAGATAACACCAAACACAAGGATACACAATGGAGATTAACTATTAAAAACAGGTGCCTTGTAAATCTTCATAATTCCGTATGTTTTATATTTTTATTAATAACATAACATACTATTAATTTTTGAACGCGATATTAAATTTTCTAACCTAATATTAATTGACAAAAATATCTAATTATCTATTTACGTCATACGTTTTTTCTCACCTGAATGTCGTAACTACAAATTGGTATAATTCCGACTTTATCAAACTTCGCCTTTCGCTTCTCTAATCCTAAAAGCTCGTCGGTATCATTACATTAAATATCCGAAGGTTAATTAGCAAAAGATAAGTTACAAGTGAAGCAAAACCATGGAGATCAAAAGTACTTTACGAGCCGAGCGGTGAATAATCTATTAAAATTAATGGGGCACTATATTAGAATATGGCGCACCAATGGATAAATAACATAATGGCAGCCTATCCGGTGGGCACTTAAATTAAGGAAGATTTTCTTGTGTGTGGCATTTTATTGCATTTTGCTGATATAATTAAGAGGATGTATTTAAAATCTTTCCGAATAAAAACGTTTTATGGCTACTGCGTATGAAAAACGGTTCGAATAAGCTGAAGCTCCCACGAAATTTATACCAGTGTGTCCCAAATTGGTGGGGAATTTTGGGGATCTTAAACGATAGATAGAAATGGTTAAATGGGGAAAGTTTTAGACAATTATGTTAGAAGTAATCCCGTTTACTACATGGTTTTATCTATTCAGTTTGGGAAATTTTGAAAAAACTTGAAACATCTTTTTTGAAAATCGGCCATATTTTTTTATAAGTGAAAATTTTCAAATCTGAAAAAACCCTTTTAAAAAAACTTTTTTTTTGAATATGACCAAATGGTAAATTTTTTATTTTCTACGTTTCGGGTTTTTAGAATCATCATCAACTTTATTTTCATATGGACGCCATATTGGATTTTACGCAGCAAATAGTGCTTTTATTCTTTCCCCAAAATGTATAACATGTTAAAATTTTAAAGAGTTTATAACCTCATTTATTTCAAAAAACAAATATTTTCTCAGTTGGCCTTGATTCCGGCAAAAGTCTTTTTTTTGTAAACAATAAAATATTAGAAATTGGCAAAAAGATAAGCTGAACAGATTTTTTAAAGAAATGGGTTGCGAACATAGCTATAACGTTAATACGTGTTACAAAAAAAAATGTAATGGCCCCCATATAAAAAATAAAGTTGATGAATCATCATCACTTTACTTTCATATAGGGCCATATTGGTTTTTTGCAGTAAATAGTGCTTTTATTCCTATTTCAACAATGTATAACATGTTATAGTTTAGGAGTTTAAAACCTCATCCACTTCAAAACAAATTTTTCTCAGTTGGCCTTGATTCCGGCGAATGTCATCTAGCGTCATTATCAAGTTAGCTCGGGTACTTTTTAAAATTTTTAACTTTGTAAAATGGTTAATTATTTAAAAAATACTTGATATTTTGCAAGTTTTTTCCCAAAACAATAGAAATGTTAATATAGCTGCGCAACATTTCGACAATTTTCTTGAAAGGCGGAAATCAAACTAACATACAAATTTGCTTAAATTCGAAATTTTTAAAAAAAACACGACCTAAGAAGTTAACCAACTTTTTAAAGAAAATCCAACATTTTTAGCCAGGGATGTTGATGAAAATTCCACATACCTAAGTCAACCATTCATAGGGTAGTTGGGGCTATTTAAAAAAATATCGTTAAATGTTGAGAAATATGAACAACATTTTAAATTTTTGGTCGTTATTTTAATCCATTTTAGTAGGGTATTATTTAGCCACTTTTCATTTTTTTGTTTTCCTTGTTTAATTAACTTGTCGTGTAGTTTTGTTGTAACACGAAATTTAAAATTATAGCTATGTTCCGGGAACCCCTTTCTGTAAAATATCTGTTAGCTTATTATTTTGCCAATTACTAATATTTTATTGTTTACAAAAAAAATGACGTTGCCGGAATCAAGGCCAACTGAGAAAATATTTTTTTTTTTTAAATAAATTAGGTTATAAACTCTTAAATTATAACATGTTATACATTGTTGAAATCAGAATAAAAAGCACTATTTGTACTTTAAAAAACCCAAAATGGGGCCATTTTGAAAAAATAAAGTTGATGATGATTTTAAAAACCGAAACGTAGAAAATAAAAATTGACCACTCGGGCATATTCTACAAAAAAAGTTGCTTTAAAGTTTTTACAGATTGAAAAATTTTCACATAAAAAAATATGGCCGATTTTAAAAAAGCATGTTTCAGGTTTTCAAAATTTTCAAAAACCTAATTTGATAAAACCAGTAGTAAACGGGATTACTCTAACATATGTCCAAAACTTTCCCCATTTAACCGATTTTCTATCTATGGGGTTTCCAAGATTCCCATACATTCCCCACCAATTTGGGACACACTGTATAAAAAACATTGGTCATAAGAAATATCAATGACGAAAAGCTTGCTTACTGAATGCATATAACAAAATCCCCTATTTAATTTCTCCACACTGTAGGCCATTTTGAAGATGCATAAATTAGGATTTCAGAAAAAGAGTTTAATAAACAAGAAGAACATTGGGTTACCAATTTAAAGATATCAGCGGTGTTCTTGTAATTTTCTGGGTTTTTGAGATATTTAAAAAAAAATTGAAACAAGGCATTTTTTATGAAGCTCTGTAACTTTCTTGTTTTCTTTTTTTTGGGTCTTTAATTTTAGCTATTCTGAATCATCATCAATTTTGTTTTTTCTATGGAAGCCATATTTGCTCTATTTATTATACTAATCTATAGAAACCCCTTTCATTGATGTATAACAAGTGAATATTTTTTTTAAAAAACTATCAAATTCTACGAAAGTATATTTTCTTCCATTTATTTTTGTGATTACTTATAAAATATATTGCGAAAAATTTAATATTTTGTCTATAATAAAATAAAGTTGATGATGATTTAGAATAACTGAAACATCAAAAATAAAAGTTTAATGCATTAATTGCTTTCCACACAAAAAGTAGCTTTGAAAAGGTTTCTACAGCTTTAAAAAAAACAATTAGACTTCTATTAATCCGAATAATAGAAAGTGGAAGTATTTTTGGAACTTTATTTCTTGAGGGGTTAAAAGGAGGATAAAAGCTTGTGTAAGAAATTCATTTTCTCATACTCTCTATTATTTGTCAATTTGTCAATTTTTTACGAAAATAAATATTTAAATATCAGTATTATGGAGATTGTTTATATAAACACAATATATAAACTTATTCAATTAGAAACGCCAGTTAGATTAGAAAACTATAACAAATGAAATATGTTAAAAATAAAAAATGCTCAATCGTACGACGCGGAGTATGTAACGGAAGACGGAACGCAGGAAGCGTGATTTTGAAGGGGGTATTGCAGAGGTAAAAAAAAGATAAAATTGCGGGGGTCAAAAATGAAAGGAATTAAGGAAAATAAGAAAATTCGAGTCTTAAGGACCTAAGAACATAAAATCGAGTCTTTGTACTTTAAAAAATTAATTGCTATTTAAGGTAGTCCACTAAAACGGCTTTTCTCAAGAATTTATTGAAACTTAAATAAAGGTTAAGAAGAGTGTCCTTTATCTAATTGAACAAAAAAACGATATTTTTTGATCGTCTGTGAAATAAGATATGTACAATTAAATTGTGCATAATTCACATTGTTGATATTTGTCATGTATGAAAGCAATGCATTCATTTTGGAATATTTTGAAAACGGTTTTTACGATATTTTTTTTAAAACTAATGCAATATAAATCAGAGTATTAGAAAATTAAAAAAGAAACTCTGAATTTTTTTACCAATTTGTTAAAAAAGATATTGATTTTCGTAAATTTACTAGGTCCGTTTGTTAGTAAGTAATAGGGTAAAGTCTATACGAAGTCAATCAGAACAGCATAAAAACTGAAACGCCGGTTAGAGGCGGCATTTTCTTTATAAGGCATGGGCGTGCAGCATTTAACATAAAATAATGAAAATTTATTCTCATTATTTATAGTTACGCGGAATCATTTCTTTTTAATTAGTAGGTATTATATAATATAAGAAATATATAAGAAAACACTCACCCGATTATGATTTTATTTTATTTCCTATAATTGATGAAAAGTCAAAATTCGCTATTCGAATTTTCAGAGTTTGAATCAGAATTTGGGTTTATAATAATGGGGTCAATGGCCGGTAAAATACAATATTCATTTTCTTTCACTATGACATGCTGAACACATTTCATCCATATACCACTGTCATTTACTTCATTAACAACTGCCCTTATATTTTCTAGTACGAAAGCACTGTCAGTTGGGGATTGATTATATTTTCTTAGTTTGTTCTTGACTGCAGCCCAAATTATCTCGATGGGATTAAATACGCAGTAATAAGGGGGAAGACGTAAAATAGTATGACCATGCCGCATAATTTGTCGATAACATATTCCTTTTTAAAGTTCTCTTTTTTATAGCTTCCAATAACACCTTTTTTGTAGACTTTTGAGGAATTTCCATGTTTTTACTTTCCATAAATTTAAGAATATTATCCTTCTTTGTGTTGCTATTGGGAACTTTGTTGTCTAAACGTGAATGATAAGACGCATTGTCCATAACAATGACAGAATTTGGAGACAGATTTGGCAGCAACTGTTCAATAAACCACTTTTCAAATAGACTGGCGGTCATATCTTCATGGTAGTCAGCCGATGAATTCTTTATATTTTTAGCTGACAATAATAAAGCGTTAGGAACAAAAACCAAAAAAATTACTCGTTTTCCGCGAGAACAGGGCCCCTTTAGTGTACACTTATTACTATTATCCACCCAACCATATTTAACAAGATCATGTGTGTCGAACCAAGTTTCGTCCAGGTACACTATCTCCCTTTTTGATTGGCGATATTCCTTAATTTTACGAAAATATTCTTGCCGCCATGCTACGATACGAGACGATTCCATTATAACCATCCTTTGGTTTAATTTTTTGTACTTGAAGCCGCAATTTAGCAAAATATTACGCAAGGTGTCCAAAGATTTATATTCATAATCTGGATAATCCCGAAACTTATCCTGAATCATTTTTAATGTTGGGACTTTGTTTTCTTCGTAAAATTGATAAACTATTCGGCGTATAACTTCTTTTGTCGCCAGTATCAACTTTTTTAAGCTTCTAGTTAGCTCTTTTTCGCTTTACGGAATGGTCGATGGTATTTCCTTCTCTATAACTGTGTAAATTGTAGTATGAGGAAGTTTAGGGAGCTCACAAATCCTTTTTAAAATTTCGTTTTGTGATGCCCCACGATTTTCATTTTTTAAGCAAGTGTAAATATTTAAAATAAGTTTCTGTGCTTGAACATGTAAGTCCTTATTTAAAAATTCCGACGGCTCCGTCATAAAATCGGCTTCTACATTGTCCGTTTTATTATCAGAAACATCAAAAGGTCTCCACAACGCCATCTTGATAAAGTATTTAAATGACAGCAGTAAAACAACAAATATTAACAACGATAACAGTAACAACAGAAATAACTACGCTAACAATAACAAAACAATTTAGAAAAATACGACACTCTTAGACACTCGCTAAAATTCAAAAGAACGAAGAATAAACCAATTTCAATTCTTTATATTTTGATCGACAAGTCATCACAAGCACAGCACTGATAAATTTAGCCGACAATGCAAATGCAGGTGCCTACAGCGGGCCAGACATTTTTTATATTATTTTATTTTTGTGTCCATGAAACATTATTTGACCGACTAGAAGCGGCTGTGCATGCGAAAAAATATTCATATGGGGTCTAACCATCATAAAGTTGGGTCCAGTTGGGTCATTTTTATTGTAGATTTTTTGGTGAATTGAGCAGTACCGGTATGTAAGTCTTTTATTTGGCTGTTCCGATTGACTTCGTATTTACTATATACTATTTGATATTTGACAATTTTTTTTTTTTTACGTAATCGCCCTTGTGGAAAGTGTATTTTAGGACTAGGTGGCTCCAAAAATTTCTGAAATTACAAAAATAATATTTTCAAGCATTGAGAACCTGTAACTTTTGGTAAAGCGTATTCAATCTTATTTATAACAGCGCTAAGTTTGGGGTCCATTCAAAATACTGCATCACGAATTAAACTAAAATAGAAAAAAATATAATGAGCCGTACTGGTACTAATCAAGGGAATCCCGGCCAGTTCAACAATCAATTTTTGTTAGAGAGAGATGGGCGAGTTCGGCGCGGATGGCATGGAAAGACGAAGATAAAAGACGTTTATCCTAATCTCAGTTTGATATGTGGACGGGCCGAGCTTTACTTACTATAAGGCGATTCTTTTGTCTACGACTGTCGCGAGTGAACTACCTTAACAAACTAACATAACTGTAAATTTGCTCAACTATATTAATTGCACGCCTTAATCGTTTCCGGCATCCAAAAATTTTTCTCATTCCGATCTTTTTAAGGTCAAAAAATTCATCCGAGATTAATATGCGTCATAGGTATACCGCAATGTGCTTTCGGAGTTAGCGTGGACAAGCCACCCGTCGCGTACAGATGTCTTTTAGTGGCCCCGCTGTGAGAACACTGTGTTACGTTCGTAATGTGACAAAAAGAACATGCGTTTCCCTTGTCTTTCAATGTAGTTAGCCATCTACGTTACACGACGAC
>JAHBCN010020193.1:0-15455 GCA_019359885.1 Listronotus oregonensis
AAATTATTAAAAAATATGTTTGAGAAGTACTCGTAAACAGACTTGTCAATCGGTTGATTGGTTGCCAAGATATAAGCAATTAGAATTGACAGGCGTTTTTAGCGAATCTATAAACGATAGCAAATATCAACTTTCTGCACATTGTTTATATGGAATTATTGTTTTATTTTTATCTATATTTTACTCACAAAATTATTTTAAAGCAACAAATTTTTTTTTTTATCATTAAAAAAAATATATTGCCCTCAGCAATTGTTTAAAACTTAAACAATTGTCTTGCTTTTTTGTCACAAGCATAATACCCTTTGCGATTTATAACTAGCCTTATATATTATACAAAATTTAATAACGATTTTTTTTTAACCCATTTTTTTTAAAATCCCTTATCGCTTTTAAAAATTTAAAGGGGATTATTTTTAAAAAAAGTTAAAACGGTTTAAATGTTTAAAAAAGCATTGTCAGTGTTATTGATGATTTTAGTAGGCACCTGTCAAAATCTAAAATTTTTCATCAACCCGTTGTTAAAAAATTGCTAATCCTTTAATTTTAACAACGCGCATCACTGGCCGAAACCCCTTAAAAAGTACTAAGCGATAAAATAAAAAAATTTTTTTTGACATTTAGTCCGTTTTACAAATGTTCCAAACCTTTTTGAGAGCGAGTATATTTTGATTCTTGTTATATACATTATTTTAAAGGGTTTTAAGAAGAAAAACCCCTCCACTTCGTACATTTAACAACTTTTGGTTTTTTTACAGACAAGACTTGATCTATAATTTAAATAATATCTATTTGTGTCACCTAATATTACTGACAACAAAAAAACTTTAGACGCAGCTCAAAATTAATTTAGGTCCCTCTTCGTTGCGACCGCCAAAAAACCAAAATCTTTTAAAAAACCGCACACCCCAGAACCTTTTCCCCACCCATAAACCCATTACTCGAAAGGGGCATTTTATAAAGGGGGCTGAGGTTTTTTTAACCCTTTTACCAAATTTCCCCCCCTTCAAACCCCTTTTTCAAAGGGGGGGTGCTTTTCACCCCCCTTATATGATCCAGTTCCCCCATTCTATTTGATGTCCAATGGTTGTGGTTATCTTTGTAGATATGTTGCAGGGTCGGATTTATATTATGTTTATTTTACAGCTTGAGGAATACATATGAAATGCAATGTTTCGGCTAAATCTCGATAGGTTTTTGTTTAAAAAAAAAACTTCTGTTTCCTTTGCATTAAATTGAAATTATTAAACATATTTTATATTGGCATTAAAGTAAAAAAGAAGATTAAAAAAAGATTTTTTAGCCTTTTTAGGAAAAAAATCTTAAGAAATATTTTGGTCTAAGAGAAAATATTTGTATGCCAGCTTTAAGGTGCAGAAAAATAAGGTAAATTATACAAGGAAGAGTTCTTACTCAAATAAAGCTCAATTTAATCCAAATGTCAGGGGTTTTTAAAGCAGCTGATGACAACTTTAGCCAATATATTTAGGAAAGGGTTTTACCATTGGCCAGGTCTCTTCCAACAAGTTAATAAAAAAATTTTTAAAAATTTTTTTAAAAAAAAGGAATTAAAATTAAAAATTTGGGTTTTTTTAAAATTTAGGCCCATTAAAAAAACATGGACAATATCAATTTTCAATCATTTGGGGGAGTTTTAGGTGGGTCTTTGAAAAAAAAAAATTTTTGGGAGGGCTTTTTTTTTTTCTTACATGAAAAAACGTAAAAAAAAACAAGCGATATTTTTAAATTATGGTAATTTTTTGAACCCAATATGGTTGATATTTGGCTTAAGTAATTTTTTTTAAAAGACAGTAAACAAAAAATATTTTAATAATTTGGGGGAAAAAAAAAACACATTTTATATAAAATTATTGTATTTTTTATTTTAAAATGTTTTAACCGTTTTAAATATATCTTCTTGTTTTTTAAAAAGTTTTGTACTTCTAGTATTTTTATTTCAAACAAATTTACTTTTTAGTAAAATCTTTTAGTTTTTTTAGCCAAAAACCCCCTTTTTAAAACCCTGTGGTTATTTACCGTCTCGGTTTTTAAGAATCATTTAAAAGAATGCTTGTTTATTCAAAACTGTTGTTTTTTTTAAATTTTAACCCATTTGGGCCTTGGTATTTAAAAATCAACTGGGGCAAGAATATCTAGAGATACCCCGGTCAGAGCTTTTTTTAGTGTTGAAAATGATACGCTTTATTAGAGGGGGGGCTAAGAAATTATATTTTAATGTATAATTTGGGCTTTTTTTTAAACGTCCCCGCATTTTTAATTTTTTAAAAAATTGGGGGAAAAAAAGCCGTTTTTTTTCTAGAACTAACCGACCGACTAAAAATTTGGCTTTTGAATTTGTCTAAAATTTTAGCAGTTATATAGAAAAAAAGGGGAAAATATAATTCATTTTTTAAAAAAAAAATATAATTTTACCATATCAAAAATTATAAAATTTTTTTAAAAATTCTATAAGGGATAATTTGGAAAATTCAAAAGCCCCAAGTTCTATCGGCGGTTGTTCTTTAGCAAAGTGGTTTTTTATTTTCCCCAATTATAATAGATGCTTTTTTTCATTAAATGCATTATTTAGAAAAAAAAATAAACCTTTTTAAAAAACGCGGAGTTTTGCATAATAAAGCATGTTTCAGAAAAACTGTCAAGAGTCGATTAGGGGGTTTTTTCCGGAGTTTAAAAGACCAAATGTTAATCGTAAAACGCGAAAAATTTCCGCTTTTTTGGTTTTTTCCCGTAAAAAGAAAGGGATTTAAGAACATTTTTGGAAAACGGAATCGCTTTTTAAAAAAGAATAACCCCTTCTTAACGTGTAAAAAAAGACAGAAAGAAAACAAAAAATAACCATTTTACAAAAACCGGGGTTTTTTTAACCCTCTGATGCTTTTTTTTAAAAGGATTTAAAAATTAGTATGGAGACCGTTCGATTTCATACCAGCGGAAGTAATGAGAATTTATTGTTTTTGGTGGGAAGCCATTTTTGTGTATCGTTTGTGGGTTTACGAAGGGAATATTCGGCGCATTGTGTCGAAAGAAAGGGGAAAATTTTTTTTAAAAACCTTTTTTATTTTACCGTGGGGGTATAAAAGAAAAATCTTTTTAACCCCACAAAGAATTTTGATTTTTGGAAATGGAGAGATAAAAAAGGATTTATATCTTGTAAAGGGTTTTTTATAATTTTAATTTAAATAAGCAAATACGAATAAAAAAAGCTTAAAGGTTTAATGTAACGTAGTTTTTGAGAAATTTATATTTTGAAACCCTAATCCCATGTTTTATTACCATACGTATTAAACATTATTTGTTATAAGTACTTTAATATTATAATAATAAACATTTAAAAATATATTATATTATTCTTAGTTACGAAATTATTTTATCTTTATGTACCATCAGAGCAAAAAAATTTTCTTTAACGGGAAAATTAGTTTAAAAAAAACAAATCCGGCACCCCAAAAGATCTTTAAAAAATGTGAATGTTGGGAAATTGCTTTTAAAAAAAATAAAAATTAAAATTTTTATATAATAAATTAAAATTAATTTATATATAAATATATATAAATATATATATAATATATATATATATATATATATATATATATATATATATATATATATATATATATATATTTTTTATATATATATATATATATATATATATATATATATATATATATAATATATATATATGATTAAACTTTAAATTAAATCTGTATATGCTTTTAAACTCAGACCTAAATTTCCTTTTTTAATGAATATCACAAGTAGACATTTGTTTTTAAAATGGCGGCGCAGGAAATTTAAAAAAAAGTAAATAAATGGGGCTTTTTAAAACTTGTGAAACAAACGGAAAAAAATTTTAAGTAGTTTTATATAAAATCATGAAAAAAATAAGTTTACTGCAAATTGAAATAGATTTTAATATTTCTTTGACAGGACCTCTTTTTTTGAAATATTTCGAATATTTTAAATAGAAAATTGTACTTTTTTTGTACCATCTTTAAAGTATAAGTCAGTAACTACTGATTAATGCTTAAGGCACACTAAACCTTTTCTTTTTATTTTAAAGTAAAAACTAAAATCAGTAAATAATATAATGAAATCCCTTAATAATATAAGTTTTTTTCTTAAAAATAAAAAAGGTGTCGTATGTCAAGCATTAGTCAGTAAATACGGATTCATACTTTTATGTTATTAAAAAAACTACAATTTTTCACCTAAAATTTTTCGAAACATAAAAAAAAGAAGGTCATGTCAAAAAATATTTAAACGAACCCTTATTTGCAATATAATTAAATTTTTTTCATCTTTTATCAAAAACTAATGAAAATGCTTCATTTGGTTGCGATATCGTTACGTTGCTTAAATAATTTTTTAAAAGAAATTGGATCGACGCCCTACGTGCCACCAAGATTTTAAAAAAATTTTGCCGGGCGAAGAAAAATAAATAAATACCTGTGACATGTCAATGAAATAGATATTTGTAGCCTTTCGAAAAAATTAAAATTTAATATACTTGTTTTGATGGGTTTTTATATATATATATATATATATATATATATATATATATATATATATATATATATATATATATATATATATATATATATATATATATATAAAAATAAATAAAATTAAAAAAGCCCCACACATGGGTCCGGAAACGCATGGTTTCCGAAAAGAGGAGTTAAAGTTTCAATTTTTTTTTTTTTAAATGACTTAAAATTACCACTCAACCGTTTTAATAAAACTTAGAACTTAAAAGTGTTTAAAAAAAATTTGATTTTAAGTAAAAAATCTGCTTACGCTGCGGCGTGGCGTGCGTACGGGGTAACTGTAAAAATGTATTTAGAAAAGAATATGTGCGCCACTAACTTTTGCTAATTTTGATGCACCAGTTATGAACTTTTCATAAGCCAAAAGTTACCTCTTGGTATTTTTCGTTTGGGGGTTTTCCCTTTGCAGATATGGTTAATTTTATAAAAGTCATTCGTCGGCGTAATGCAAAAAATAATCGTATAATGCCATGAAACTGTAGTTTTTGCAGTTCTCTAAATTCAATAATTTTAAAGTGCTTTGTAGAATCAAAAATGGTGTTATTCTTTAAATTTAGCAGTTTTTTCGATTTTAGTTATTTGTTGATCGTGTTTGTTTGTTTGTTTCGTTATTTTTTGATTCGTGTTTAGGTATTAAGCTGCTCATTAATATTATTTCCTCCTATCAAGATGGTTTTCATCAACTACACTTCAGCCGAACTGACTGATACATATGTTGTTAATTTATGGACAAACAGATTAAAATGCCAGACAAGCTGTGCGAGTTTATCAGGAAACTTATCCCCAAAGAAGAATTCCTGGTAAAAATATTTTTCCACGTATTGTAAGTCATTTAAGAGAAACTGGTTCTTTAAAACCTTTAAAAGCTGAATCTGGACGCAGAAGATACCGCCGAACTATAGTCGAAGAGGCAATATTAAATAGAGTTGAACGTGATCCTAGTACAAGTACGAGAATTGTTGCCAATGAACTGGGAAATATTTCGGATTTATAGTAACTTATTTTTTAATAAACAGGTCAATATTTTAAGCTTAAAAAAAGTTACATTGACATTGACATCTAAAACAAATGAGGTAGGACGTAGCTGGCGCCCTCTAGTAGCAACATCAAAAACGTGGACGAATTTAAATTTCTTACCTCAGAAAACCCCCAGATCCCAAATTTTGTACCACTAGGTCATTTGGTTAAAGAATTATTAAGAAAAAACGAAAGCAAAATAAAAAGTTTAACACCCTGTACCTTTGTTATTTATCAACTTTCGGATAAAAGTCAACGTAAATTGCATTATTTCGACCTGAGGAATCTGTTGTAGTTGTGTCCCATTACTTTTTTAACCTGTATATATAATATATATATATATATATATATATATATATATATATATATAATATAACTAACGCATTTTGTTGTGTTTTGTGTGTATAATATTATTTTTTTACCGTTCATACAAAGAAAATATCAGTAATTGGTTTTACTATAAGTTTTTTTTAAATGGTGTTATTTTGAAAAGGCTTATATTTTGCGCAAAATGCAAATAATGTAATGTTTGTTATGAGTTAAAAAATATCGGTCCATAAATTATTTTGCCTTGATGCCGAAAATGTAATAAAAAGCAAATTATTTTCATACAGTCCGACTTTTTATTAGTTTTACAAGTTTAGCTATAAATACATTGTAATTTTATTTATACTTTAAAGTTAAAATATTTCTTAGAAAACAACAAAATAATATATGAACTACAATAAAGAACGACATTTGGTAAATTAAACAAAAATTTTCTCAAATGAACAACAATGATAATGATAATGATTTTTTTATTGTTTTTACCACTTTCCCTCATATGATGTAAATTCAACAGAATATCTAGAAAGTGGGTCATATTTGTTTTATGAATAATTTTTAATGATTTTTAATTAAATTTTCGACTTTTTATCTGGCTCTAGGATTTTTAAATTTTTATCTACCAAGTGAAAAATAAGACCCACACTAAATATTTATACCAGATACTATAGGCCTTAAGGGGAATATTTTGTTAAAAAAAAAAATTGCAAAAAAGCAAATCCTCTATTTTTATTTTTTTTTGTAAATGTGTTCAGATTTTATCGTTAAATCCCCAATTTTGCAAAATTATCTATGCTTTTTAAAAAACCATAGCCGGTTTTGCCGAATTAGGGATTACAAATAGAAGATTTGCTTTTGAAAGTTCGATTTTTCCCATCCAAAATAAGATTTTTTTTTACCAAAGTGTTCCCATTGAGGCCAATAGCAACGGGTATACAGGGTGTCCCAGAAGTAATGGGACACAGACCAACAGCAGATTTCAGGTCAAAATAATGCAATTAACGTAAACTTGCCTAATCACAAAGTTGATAATAACTAAGATACAGTTCTTCTTTGGGGAGACAAATTTAAATTCGCCTATACTTTTAATGTTGCTAGTAGAGGGCGCCAGCTACGGTCAACCCCACTTGATGGCATAACTTTTTTTAAGCTTGGTATATTAACCTGTTTATTAAAAAGAAGTTACTATAATTCCTGCTGCGTCAAAAATGTATATCTCATTTATGTCTCTAGGAGCAACTGTTTTCGAGATAAACGCACTTTAACGGACCCCGCAATTTTTTTATGGAAAATGGGTTTTGTCTAATTGTTCTCAAACTTTGCAAAGTAATAATTTTCAACACGCTGATCAAAAGTCTTAAGGGACACAAAACCCAAAAATCTCTCTAGCCCTCCCCCAAAATCAGCCTAAAAAGTCGCTGGGGATTTGGAGATTTTTGAGGATGATTTTGGGGAGGTTAAAGAGGTTTTGGGTTTTGAGCCCCTTTTTAAAAACTATTACTTTGCAAAGTTTAAAACAAATTGGTCAAAACCCATTTTGCTCCTAGAAACTTACATGAAGTATACATTTTTGACGCAGCAGGAATTATAGTAACTTTGTTTTAATAAACAGGTCAATATACCAAGCCAAAAAACGTTATGATATCTAAAACAAGTGGGGTAGCCATAGCTGGCGCCCTCTACTAGCAACATCCTAAGTATGGACAAATTGGAATTTCTTGCCTCAAAGAACCCCCAAATCTCAAATTTTGTACCGCTATGTCATTTAGTTAAGAAATTATTACGAAAAACAAAAACTACATTAAAAGTTTGACACCCTATATCTTAGTTATTATCAACTTTGGGATAAGGCAAGTTTACGTAAATTGCATTATTTCGACCTAAGGAATCTGCTATTGCTCTGTGTCCCATTATTTCTGGGACACCCTGTATATGTATTTGCTGTGGGTCATATGTCTCATTTTTGGGTAAAATTTTGAAATGCCTAAAGCATCCTCTTCGGCTAAAAAAAGCTTGTTTTTAAATAAAAAAAAATCTGAAAAAAACCCGCAAGTAAAAACACTTAGTAATTTTTTTGGCAATAAAATAGAGGCAAGTTTTAAAGGAAATTTACATCGCCACTCGTGATGTTTTGCACACTTATTGCTTATTACCAAACTTTAATTTCAGGAGTTTTTTTTTTATCTAAGAACCGTTTTACACACACAAGAATTATTCTCAAAATTATTGCCATAATTGTGCCGAAAAATGTACTCAATATTACACGATCAATAATTCTTACTAAAATTTTCGCAATAAAAATATTTTTTATGTCCTATAGTTCTCAAAAAGTGCGCAAAAATCGACGCAGAACTTTTTTTGGGATCGGTAATGTCATTGAGAATTATTTCATAAAGTGAAAATTGAATAGCTAACTGTTGACAGACCTAATAGTAACAACTCCTCTTTGTCTATATCTGACATAATTTAAAGAACACAAAAACCTTTTTTTAATTAATTAACTCTCCGCCTTTCTAGGTTATGTAAAACTAATCCAACAGCTGTTATAAAATTAGCAATAGTGCGCATGAGCATCACATGAATTCTGGCAATAATTCTACTGAAATTTATTGTAAGTATCAAACACGAGTAAGTTTAGTGTACTATTGCCATAAATCATATTAAATTTTCGTCAAAATTTGGTGATAATTTTGGCCATAAATTTCACTAGAATTCTTGTATGTGTAAAACGGTTCTTAAACAATAAAGAATATTTTAATAAAATAATAAAAAGTAATATAGAGGATTAAAAAACAAATTTCATTTTTTTTAAACTGGTCACCGAAGGCATGATACATTAAAATCATTTATATCAAGCCCGTTTAGATATACTTTTGAATAGTTTTTAATGGACATCATTTTTACGCATTGTGCCTGACGCAATCAATCAAATGCCATATGAGTTTGTAAAAACTTCGTTTTCAGATTTCTGGAAATAACTAGGTATTGTTCCGAAACTCAAGTATCGCAAAAAATCACGAGATCGGACTACTCGATCATAATGTTTGACGGATGAATTTTATTACAATGCATCGATTCTGCAGTCCAAATTTATAATTTTTTGTTTGTGTTACCATAAACAACAAAAGTGCAACATTGCATTGAGAATGGATTTGCAACAATATGTAGGTTTGATAATTTTTTAGCTTAAAATCTTTAATTAGAGAAACTTATTTAAATAAGTTTTTTATAAAAAATGTTAAATATTTTTTAAAGAGAATTGTCACCGTTGGTATGGTGAATAAATTCAGATAATATTTTTCTAAATATCAACACAAATACACCACAACTTTCTTATTTTTTAAAAGTATTTCTTAGGTTTATCAGTATGTTTGGAAGGTCTGAAAATATAGTTATTTATTTATATACAGGGTGTCCGGATAGGGGTACGAAGCTGCTGTATCTCGACAATGGTAAGGTCCAGAGATTGGGGAAAATCTTAAGGATTAAAGTGGGCAAGAGAAATGTGTGAAAATTATTTTGAAGTTCGTAATTCTACATAGTAAATAACAGCTGCATAGAGTCTCTTATTCTGTGTTTTACTGGGATATGGTGGCAGCAAGAAAGGGCAACTTTTTACCCAGCCATCAGCTGTTACAGCAAGTTTTCAGAGCAGGAATAATTTTAAGAAATATGGTGTTTCGTTGGCCTCTATGTTCCTCTAATCTACCAGCTCCAGATTTTTTTATGGGGATATGTGACAGTAAGTGTTTACAAATGAGCCCCGAACTTTGCTGAGCTAAAGGACAGTATTTATCGGGAAATTTTATTCACTAACAGTCACTTTACAAGCAGTTATGAAGGGTGCCATAAAAAGAGCTCGCTTGTCTGGAGAGGAAAACCGGGATCATTTAAGTGATTTGATCTTCTATGTTTGGGCGAAAAATATCTTTTACTTGTATATTTTATAATGGTAAATAGAAACTTATAAAATTATTTAAAAAAAGTTATTTCAGTTTTTAATGGTAATGACTACTGGTCCACCCTGTAGATACTTCTTCCCATTTATTTATATATAGAGTAGAGTATAGTTAGGGGGGGGGAAACTGCAACTTTGGAAACAACAGTTGACAGCCTGGGTAATACCGCATCATTTTTCTTTGTGATCGTTTTATAATAAGAAAGCGGGAAGTCAATGCATTGTTTATTATTTACGTTTTAATATCTCTCGAACCACTTAACCGATTTGAATATTTTTGCTCTATTTTAAAAGAGCATGTTACAAACTTTTAAAGGAAAGTTTGTATTAAACCGTTTAGTTTAAAACACATAAGATACTGGAAAGCGTTATCTGCAGCGGTTAAATATTTTTGTCATTTTTGGAAAAAGTTAAGTGAAAGGGTAATTTTTTTTCGACTGATTCTTAGCCACCATAAAATCAGCTTAATTTTAATAAAAACCGCATCGCGATATCTCTATCCGTTTTGGATTTATAGGAGAAAATTTAAAAATTTGAATACAATACCCCAATTGAATCAAGTTATTCTTGCTAGAAAAACAAATTACATTGTAATGATAATCGAAGTAAATTAAAATTAGGTTGGTTATCATGACAATGTGATTGAATTAAAAAAAATCAAGGGTTGGTAGAGGCAGTGCCCAGGGCCCTTGATCTGCTGTGGGTTCTTAAGTATAAAGAGATAAAAAGAAACAAATAATATATGTTTATTTGCCATCTATAGATTACAATTTTTTTGGTGTTTAATAGTACAATAGATCACTATAGGCCTTGTTGGGCGCTGACAATTACAAAAAGCCAGTGATCGCCCTCGCAAATTTGGAATAACTTTGATAAGAAATTAACAAATTTAAATTGACGATACTACAAGAAAATGTAATTTTTTTAGCACATATTTAAAAATCTATATTTATTACAAAGTATATTATATTTTTAGGAATAGCGGAATAGCTTATATTATATTTTATCAATGGTGTTCGCTCAGGCGGAGGTGGGCGGACTTGGATACGCGAGACCCGTACTGATTGCTCTTCTTGCTACGTGCTTAATCCGGCACTGCCGCCATTTATACATTGGTCGGGTGTCCATTGTACCGATAAGGAGTAGGATACCCTAATATTAGTTTAAAAAAACACGCGTGAGGCTTTCGCGCCTCGGAATTTAAACTTCTCTGGTTCTAGAAATAGTTTATTTATGCATTGCACTTATTCATTTGGTAATGATCTTACTATGTTAGGAGCACGAAATGGTTATTCAATTAAAGGAAATTACTCTTAAAGTAATAAAATATTGTCGGGTAAGAGCGTTTGCATACGTAGGACTTCTTGTAGAGCTGATTATCGAGCCTACTGAAATTCTAGACGTTTATACAAGCAACATTTTGTAGAACTTGTGCGTATGAAATTCGGTGTTTTATTTACGCCAAGGAAATAGTCGGTTACCGATTGTCTCACGTGGATTGTCTTAGTAGTGTTACGGGATTCGGCAGTGGATGCTTGATTGGCAATGTGTTAACAACACAAGGGCTGTCGGCATCGTGGTGCTCCCTTCTCCAAGGTGTGTGATAACCAGGAGCAATTATAAATCGGTATCGTTTCGACCGTGTTGAGTCAAAATTGTAAATATAAATTTGTTATTTGTTTGAAGTTTAATAAGTAAGAGAATTTTGTTTGTTGTTTTGTTTTGTTGTTAAGAAGTTTAGTGTAAATAGTTTGTTTTTGTTTGTTAAAGTTTATTCGTGGTCGCGGAAATGCTCTGGTTCCCACACCGGCTTGTTTCCCTTTCTGTTCTTTTGTTTGTAACTTGTTTTTGTTTTGTTTAAAGAATTTTATTAGTCAGTTTGCCTTTGTAAATAAAATAAAAAAATCTCAGATAACAATAAGATTCGTGAAATATGTGAAAAATTAGCAAACTTGATTAAATTAAAATTTCTAAAAATCTTAAACAACTCTTTCATTTCTAAACAGCCAGGAGAACGGAACCCCACAAACATTTCTGACTTGCCTGCCTCGGCACAAGGGAGTTCCCTTATAGCTACCGATGGGGTGAGCCAGTCACTGTCGGCTTCGGCTCTAAGGCATTCCTCAGTGTCTGCCCATGCGGTGGTGAACGGTTCACCCGCTTCGGTTCAAAAGTGCTCCCTGGCATCTGCCGATGAGGCCGTCAGTATAACATCGGCTTCGGCTCTGGGGAATTCCCTAGTACCTGCCGATGCGGTGAATAACGCGTACATTTCCCGGGCTGCCTCGCGGGCGCGGAGCAGGACCTATTACAGGCGCACCCAGCGACGAAGGCCGGCCAAGGTAAGGGGTTTTGCTGCACTACCCCCGCGTGACAGTGCGAAGAATCAGCAGACCTCGACCCCTTTACAACGAGTGGCTACACGACCCTGTCCATCACCGGTATCGGGACATAGCACAGCTCGATATAGCAGGAGAGCAGAAGGAGCAGCCGGTAACATCCTAGACGTTTTCCGGGTGGTAGCGGATGATACTGTGGACGGATTTAGGCAAACTGAAGGGCAATAAATGCCTGCGGTTCCGCCGCACCCGGAGAGCCACGAAACAACCACGGTGCTGCTCCTGGTTGACCAGAATAGGGAAGCACAGAATGTGGGTGCCAACCTTGACACCCTATCCGGGAGAATAAAAGTCCTGCAAGATGTACAGATACGAGCGCCGGTGATGGTATTGAGGGAGGAGGAGTGGCAATGGGATTCTACGGCAGATCTGCAAACGGACTGCATGCCAAAATACTTCACTGACTTTGAGCTGCCCGCGGCTGTGGTCGCAAACGCTGCCAAAACCCTCGAACAGAGGCGCGAGGAACGCGACGCGCGGCGGCATGTACTGTTTCGTCCGTCGAGTTTCTTACCGTCCGCTCAACAAAGGAACCGCCTTCGAGATTTGGCTCGGCGCGGGAAACTGTCAGGCCCCAGCCTGGTGAAACACACCAGGGCCCCTGAGAAGAACCCCGGGGTCGGTGCTGACCCCACCAGAACTAGAGATGCCAGCCCGCGCGCATCTCAGTAGCAAAAGTTGTAACGTTTTACGTTTTATTTATTTATTTATTTCATATGGATATGCATATTTGTGTCATCAAGTAGATTCAATATACCACATCTTAATAAGGTTTTACTCAAAAAATTACGCTCAGTCAGAGATAAGTGGGTTTAAGTATGCGGGGCCCCATTTCGCGCGAGGCCCGTAGCAATTGCTACTCTTGCTAGGTGGTTAATCCGGCACTGGGTAGAGGGCCGCTACCCTTCAGCCCGACCTTGGGTTTTATGTGTAGGGGTCCTTCAAGGACATTTACACAAATTTTGAAAGTGCTTTAAGAACCTTATTAAAATTGTGTACCAGCTCTCCTACTGAAAGTCTTTATAAATATCCTGAAAAAATCGATTTTGTGAAACTTTCAAAATAGTATTTTTTGATAGGGATGTGGAATATGTGCAAGGAGCCTATTATAATCGTGTATATGTATATAGTGTATACATTTTGACACTTGTTTCCCCGTGTGCTGTTTTATAAATAAACAAAAATTCTAATTGTAAATTTATCTGAAAGAAATATAAATATGGCCGGAGAAATTCATTTTTGTAGCAAAATTACTTCCCGCGAACTTGCAATTACTCCGTTATTAAATTATAATTCCATTATAGGTTTTAGTCTTTACTTAAAAATATTTTCCTTTTTAAAGCTAAAATAGTTTTTATAAGCTCAAAAATATGTATTATTTTTTATATTTCAAAAAGGGTTTGGGTTTAAACCAAAAGCTAAGTCACTTTCTGTATGCTCGTATGTGCGCTTTAATGACTTTCAACATTAATTAGGGATTTTAGTTTTAACTTAAAGAAATTAACCTAAATTACTTTTTGTTCTCGTTAAACAGAAAATATTATTTAATTTGTGCATTTTAGTTGCAATTAATAAAATAGAATTTTTAAAGTAAAAATTAAAGGAGCAGTTAACTCTTAATTTAACTTTTATGAACAACTTAAAGTTTTTTAACCGCTGCAGGTTTATTTTCACTAATTACATTTCAAACGTTTCCTGCAAATAATAATTGTCTGGCTAACAAAACGGAATTAATTTGAAGTAGTTTTTTTCTCGTTAATTTTTTGCCTTCCAGAAAATGTTTTTGCTGCATTTAAACTAGAATGATACATTTTGGGTTAAATAATTTTGCAGCGGAAATTGTAATATATTACGCCAGCGAAATTTTCGCTAATGCAATGTAAAAAAAGCATTCAATGGCCAAACAATTTGAACCGTATATTTTTAAATTTTTTTAGTATCTTTTTTAAGTTAAAAAAATGACTTTTAGACATAATTAGGGAGATTTGATATTTACCACCAATAGCATTTAAAAAATGGGAAACAATAAATGGTTTAGCAAAAGAGATTTCATGAAAAAAAAATCAAGTTCCGGTTAAAAGTGATGAAGATCTTGTCTGGCAAATTATCTAAGCTGTTACATAAACACTGAAGATTTTTTAAAAAATATAATAAAAGTACTTTTTGGACATAAAATATTTTCTGTTTAAAAATCCACTGCTAAAAAAGTTCTTGAAGCAACAACTTTTTATCCCTATTAACTAATCTTTGTTCACATAATAAAACCTGGAGATATTTGCTTTAATTTTTTAGTTTGGTATCAATCTATGCACGAAGATGTCCCGTATCCTTACAAAATAATAATTATATTTGACATTCTTCGGTGCTTGTTAACTTTAAGCTGTGATTTTTAGATTACTTTCTAATCGATGCATATCTGGTATGCCAGAAAGCATCTTTCAGTTTCTTCCAAATCCATGCTGCAGACTATCAAGCTTAGTAGTGGCATGCACTACCTTTAATTCATTTTTAACTCTAACGATGTACAGTGACTCACAGCCAAAATGATGCAGTTGCATTTAAAGTAATTTAAGTGTTATGCTGTGGGGCTGTATGTCATCTGCTGGGGTAGGCAGTATCCATTTTATTGAGGGTAACAGGAACCAGTATATGTATTTAAATAGTTTAAGGCAGCATCTTGGGGCTAGTGCAAAAAACGTTGAAATTAATGAAAACTTTTGCTTTTACCACGACATCGATCCTAAACACACCTCTTACTTAGTTCGTGAATGGTTACTTTATAATTGCCCACATGTCATCAAAACACCTCCTCAATCGCCTGATTTAAATGTCATCGAAAATCTTTGGACACATTTGAAGAACAGAGTACACAAAAGTCAAATAAGTAATAAAAATAATTTACAAATAAAAATAACGGAAGAATGGAACATAATATTCCAGGAATACACAAATAAATTGGTGTAATTAATGCCAAAACGACTTCAAGTGGAAAGAAATCCGTTTTAAACTAACATGTAATTATTTATTTTTACCTAATTTGGTTTATTAAAAATAATATTTTGGGTATCAGTTTGCACTTAAATTACTTTAAATGCAACTGTATCATTTTGGCTGTGAGCCATTGTATATTTTTTCATGATTAATATTTTTGGGTTTTAGTGTCTTTAGGAAGAAACGGCTCTGTGAAAC
>JAHBCN010020194.1:0-15382 GCA_019359885.1 Listronotus oregonensis
AAGAGTTTTTAGTCAAAACGTTTCAGCTTTGAGATATTCATCATTAAACTTGAAAATCAAAGTAATCCTTTTTTTCCTTTTTCTCCTTCTTTCTGTACACAATTCTTGATTTTTACACTAAACTTGCTCACAATTTTTATAAACTTCTTTTAAAAACTTGTTTTTTATTTATTTTAGCCCTTTTTCTTCACTTAATAGCAAAACTTTACTTTTAAACGCCGCGCCGCAACAATGTATACACGAGATATTTTTTCAGCAAACATGGCCGCGACATCTGAAAGTAAAGCTTTTTTTTATAAAAAAAGGTGTAAATAATAAAAAAAAACAAGCTTTTTAAAGGTGTTTATAAAATATTGTGTACCAGTTTAGTGTAAGAAGGGGGATTATAGAAAAAATGAGGTTGGTTTGATATTTAAGTTTGATAATGAATGTCTTGTAAACAAAACGTTTCCGACTAAAAATGTTTTCAGATTCGTGATCGGCCCCCCAAAATACCTCGTATACCAAAATTGATCAAAATCGGCGTTGTCGTAACTTTCCAGACAATTACCCGATATTTTAAGGCCATTGATACCTACAAACCTATGTGAAGAAAAGCACATTATAAATTTATACTTAAAAAATACGCTTTTAAGT
The DNA here is from genome assembly GCA_019359885.1 of Listronotus oregonensis. NCBI lineage: Eukaryota > Metazoa > Arthropoda > Insecta > Coleoptera > Curculionidae > Listronotus > Listronotus oregonensis. The sequence goes on from JAHBCN010020194.1 coordinate 637, forward strand.
TAACTTAGTAAACAAAAAAGAGCCTAGCTACCTTAAAGGCAACATAAACCGTGTAAAAATAATATAAGAGAAATTCATATTCCGAAACTCAAAAAAATTCTTGTCTACCTAAAGAAATAAAAAGTGGGTTTAAATCCCAAAAAATCCAATACTTTTTTAAGGTCCACTTAAAGCTAGAAATTTAAAAATTTGCCTTAGATTTATCTACGTAAAAATCTTCCTAAAACTCCCGCCTATCATGTCTTTGTTTGCGTTTCCTACCAGAGAAGCCGTCGCCAGTGCCTCCATGGTAAGTAATATAATTTTAATAAAATTTATTATAATGGGTTTAAATTGTATACCTATTTCTTGCCATTATATTTTATTTGCTAGTAATATCCTATAAACATTAATAAAATAATGGTTAAAAGGGTCACAGTTTTAGCAGTTATATTAATAGATGTCTCCTAGTCCAGGAACGAACCATTTTACCTAGACATTTTTTTAAAATGCATGGAAGGAGTTGAAATTTTGACAGTAAGTAGGGAATAGCCCAAGGATCAAAATCTATATCATGCCGAAGGGCGCCTTTACCTTTGGGGTGGTTGCCAAACCAACTCGGGGGTGGATTTTTTTAAATTTTATCGTTATTTTTAAGCAAAGAATGTTCTATGCGTTTTTTTTTTTCTAAATGCATACATTTCGAGTTATTCGCGATCGAAAGTTGGAGTTTTTCGTCGATAAAATCAACATTTTTAATCGGTTTTTTGCAAATAACTTGATCAGTATCCATTTTATCAGAAAAAACTGTAAATAACAAAATTGTAGCTTTTAAAAAACGAATCAATTGTTTTTTTTTGTAATTGCTGTGGGACCAATACAAACCAAGTTGTGGTTTGTTAAATGTAAGTTGTTATTTATTAAACACAAAATTTCAGAGTTTCAAAGGCAAATAACGCAAAATCTACGTATCTCTTGAGGAAAACTAATACTAACTTTTCTAAAGCATTTGCAAAAACCCTTCTTAAAATATGTATCATAAAAATTGAGTAAGTTATGATTAAAATAAGGTGAGACCACATTTTTTTGAGTGCACAAATCTTTGAAAACAACTTACCATCCTAATAAAAATAAATTGGATTGAAAATGTCACATTCTTTTTAATTTACTTTATCTATGTATTATATATTTATTCTAAAATTTTATCCGATTTAAATTGTTTCATTTAAACAAAAAAAAATGAAGCTGCAAGTGAAAATCAAATTTCAGAATTTTAATAAAAAATGACCTTTGCTTCAAAATAACTTGAAAACTAAGGAAGATACGTAAAAATTACTAAGGTATCAAATTGTACCTTTTTAAATTATAAAATGTTTATTTTGTTTTTTAATTTACAGTATGACGAAAATAAGGTGAGATATAAACGTTTAAAACGCGTGTGTATATACGAGCACTACCTTGTTTCAGCCCTTTAAACTCACCCTTTTAAAAAATTAAGGGTTTTAAACAGTTTTAATATATAAAAACTAATAGTTTCTAAGAAATTAACAAAATGACATTTTAAATAATTATTTTTGTCGGATTTTTATTTAATTAAAAAAAGATACTATGACACCTTTTCATTAAAAATGCTTGTTTGTATTGAAATTCATTTATTGTTGTTCATATGGAAACGAAGAAAAAATCTGACATGTGTTAAAATCACCAAGATTACATATTGTTGCTTGACTTGTCATAATCATTTATTATTATTATACAGGGTAAATTAAAAAATGTTTTTTTTTTGTTGAAATATTGAAAATTACGAAGTAACAAACAAAAAAGAGAATAAACTAAAACTTTCAATGGCTTCGTATATTGCATGAAATAGCCTGCAATTACTAAAATACATATAAATCTTGCTTACCTGTAAGATTTTAGAATAGTTTTACTTTTTTCCGAACGGCGTGCAGAAAAGTTCACTTTTCCGCACGCCGTGCGGAAAAGTGCAACTTTGCGCACTCAAATGCGTGCGGAAAAGTGGACTTTTCCGCACACTCGTAGGAAAATTTGTTTTTCATTGATTTAACCATGATAAACCATTGAACATTATTGGCGATTGATAGATCTCGACCTCTAGAATGCACCGAAGGAGTTATGCATATTAGGCAGTTATTTTTAGCCAATCATGCTTTAGAACTTTAAATCTTCAAAACAGGGTTAAACTGATAAAGCGTTTTATGTCTGATAAAAAAAATAAAGAATTTAAATACTCATAAACAAAATAACGAACAAATCAACAAGCTCTATTTTAAATACGTTTTGATATTTTAAAGCGCTATTTTCTGCCTACGTCTTTTAGCAATCTGATAACATGGCTTTAAATGTTTACATTTGCTTAAAGATAAACAGTAAAGATGTGGGTTTTTAATATTGTGTCTATAGTCTGACGTCACAATAATTCTAGTTCATTAAGTCTGATGTAAAAGATTAACGTAGCTTCATTAAAAGTACCTTTTATTATTAGCGAATTCTCAGAATTGCCAGAACATTAACCTTACACCGGACATATTCCCGGTTGCAAAGTCTGGTGCTCGTCTTAGGAGAATAAAAATACAAGTCGGATAAAAATCATTAAGGGTCACAAAGGCTAAATAAAAAATTATATTCTTTATAACATAGGGAAATCATTGCGTCAAAAGTTTTCAATAGCTTTAACAAGTAGTGCTGTGTATAAACAAATGCTAAACAAACAGAAATTGCGAAAAAGACTTTAAGAAATTTATATTTACCACTGTTTAAATTGTACAATATACTTAATATTAAAAAATTAAAAAAATCAATTTAATTTGTGGTTTTTGTTTTATTTTACTGCCCGACTTAATTTACTTTAAACACCAGTGTTTAAAGTCAATCCTAACACTCCTAAGTTTGTTTGGTATTTTGGAGTAGTTCACGAGGCCTTATACCCTAAATAGTAACGTAGTTTATTAACCCGGTACATAAAGATTTCGTGATTTGGAGAAAAAAAGTCTACCCGGATTCCCTTTAAAAGATTACACAAGAGTGTTACTATATGTTACTCCATTGAAAGTTGCCAGGGTAGGAACTATATTGCCTAATTTCTTGAAGCAGAAGCTTTGAAAACAAATTTAGAAGTGGGAGAAGTCATCTACAACTTATCGATAAGGTAAGCGGTTCATTTTTAAGTAAAATAATAATGTTTATAGTTGTAAAAGACTCTATTTCCTAGACCTGAAAGCAGTATTTTAGGTAGGGTCTGATTTGAAATACATACAGAATAAACAGATTTCAAGAAAAATTACTTTCCGGATCGATGCTTTTATGGGAAACTAAACATTACAGTTAAGTTAATATTGTCAGCAAATCCACAAATGGAATTGATGACGTGAAAGAAAAATGATTGTAACTGTGAAGAAAAACTGGAACTGTGCGTTGAGCTACCCCATGGTTAGTCTGGTAAGAGCTAGAAAAGTGACCATCTATAAAAACTGAGGAATAGGCAGAAAAGTGAAGAGCCAAGAACACAGTTTGGATGGAAGACGGTAAGAAGAAAAATGTTCAAGCGTTCATCATGCCATCGGCTCATTAAGACTCTGAAATAGGTCAAGAGCAGCGATTTGGGATTGGTCAAGAAAATTAACTGGTGTTAAAGTGCAAAGTTTTTAAAGCGGTTGCTATATAAGGGCATTTTATGACATTGACCATAACTTCTTAAGTGTCTATCTATACTAGTATTTTTAAAAAATTATACAATAAAAATTTTTATATTCATGAAAATTTGAAAAAAATAAAAGAGGGAAAAGTTTAATGGCAAAAAGTATTTTTTCCAAAATGAACTTATTGAATAAGCTAAAAATACCTAAGTGGTATTAAAAAAATACTTTTTTTATGTTTCCTTATGTTGTTTTCTATGCGTTTAATTTTTTATAATAAAATATATTTGGCTTTTAAAGTTTTTTTTTTAAGTCAGAGTGTTTTTTACCATTTAGAAACATGATTGCGGTTAAAAAATTAGTTTTTCATTATTATTTGGAGAAACAAATATTTAAATATAGAGATACTGACCAAAAAATAAGCAGAAAGGGACATTTTAATTAAATTTTTAGAAGCCTCTATTTTATGATTGATATGACCATTTTATTTTCTTTATTCTTGCATTTTATTTTAAAGGGCTTTTTAATAATATTCCAGCATTTAATCAAAAACATCTTAAGTTTAGGCGAACAAACCTACCAAAGTTTAAGATATGCTTTTAAGATTTTAGTAATTCTTTTTTATTTAATATTTCTTGAAACACGCGCAAGACTCATTTTTTAAGCCTATATTAACATCCATATAAATATACAGAGTGTCCCAGAATATGTGGGCAATCTCTAGAAATCTAATAGAAAACCTAAAAATATTATGACAATTTCCCATAAACTTTTTCTATGATCCTCCCCACGGGGATAAAATAACGGGCCCCTGAAATCGTTTTTGTTTAAAAATTTTAAAAATTTGGGGAATTTAAATTTTTTTTAAAGGGGTTACTTTAAATTTTTTAAAAAACCATAAAATTTTTTTGGGACGGAAGCCCCCCCCTTTTTTAGCAAAATTTTTCTGATGATAAAGGCTTTAAAATTTTTTTAATTTTTAAAAAAAAAATATTTTGAGACACGATAAAATAACTGTTTCAAAAAAAAATACAGGTTGGTAATTTTTTAAAATTATACATGGTTTTCCTAATTGTACGTCAATTTTAGGAAGAATTTTTTTGGGGAATTTTAAGAAAAAACATAGAACGTTTTCCAAATCAATTTTAAAAAAAGGGGGTTTTTAAAAAAAATCATTTTTTTTTAATATCTAAACACTTTAAAATTTAATAAATTTGGGGATACATGTATTTAAGAAAATTTTTTTTACCACTTTTTTTTTTTTTCCCCAGTCGGCGTACAAAATTTGACCTGCCTTTTTTGGCAAAAAAAAAAAATTGGTACATAAAAATGTTTTTGATACAAAAGTACATGCATGAAATTTCATTTAAAAAATCTAAATGGTATTACAATTTAATAATAAATATTTTTTTTTAAAAAAAATTTTTCACCCTGTATCTAAAAATTAAGACTTTAGGACATACTTCATATAAAGTTTTCTTCTAGAATGGCCCAAAAAATTTTCTTTTTATTATTAACAAACAATTGAATACATGTTAAAAAAAAAATTTCCCTTTTTTAGTTTAATTTTTTTAAAACCTTTTTTTTTTAAAAATTTTTATTGTTAGCCTTTTAAGGGGAAAACAATTGCATTTTTGTAATGGTTCAAAAAAAAAAATTTTTTTTCAAAAAAGACTTATCTAGAAAAACCTAATTAAAAATTTTTTAAAAAAGGGTAGTATTTTAAAATTAAAAAAAAAAATTTTTTTTGGGGCGTCCGTTATGTACCTTTTTTAAAGGGGAGGGTTTTTGGGAAAATTTCTGGAAAAAAAATTTTTTTTTAAATTTTTTTTTTAAATTGTTGACATTGTAAGGAGAATTTCGCGGTGCGATTTTTTGCGGTTATCATGGTTCTTTCCTGCGAAAGAAGTAAACATTAACACAACTTATTGTTGTTATCAGTGTTAACAAAACCACATAACGAATTTTTTGATCAACTGCCATATTCTGGTGGCTTTAGTTACTTTTTTTTATAAGCAAGAGTAAAATAAATGGGCGATCAAACATACCATAGTTTAAAATATGCCTTCAAGATTTTAATATCAATTTTATTTATTGTTTTTTTTAATTCGCAAATCAAACTTTAAAAAACCCATATTAATAAATCTAAAGGGATTTGTTAAAATTATAGAGACAGTACAGGTTAAATGTTTAATGTTTTGATTAGATCGTAAGGAAAACTTTGCGGTGGGGCTTTTTTGCGGTAACCTTCGTTCCTTCCTGCAAAAGAAGTTAAAATAAACTGGGGTATATATTTAAACATGATGTCTTAAAATTCCAATTAGAGATTTAATAATAGATATGACAACTATCAGGCATTTTCCAATACAGATTTTTTTTCTCAACTATGTTTTTCTAAACGGTTGGTTACAAAGGCTGCTTTTTATTATTTTGTGCCTAATAATATTAAGAGTAATAAAAAATATAGTCCTTAATAAAAAAAAAATAAACATAACAATATCCATGAGTTTCTTTCTCAAAATACGTCCTCCGATCCGGCGGTATTTCCATATGGAACCAGCCACGTACCTGTCTCTTCACCCAATCCTTCTTTAATTGGTCACCAATAAACTGCCATATTTTGGCTGCTTTATTTATAAATTTTTTATGGTCAGAATACGCTAAATTATTTGTAAAATATTTTACTTGTGCCAAATATTGGGAAATTTGGTAGAAAATCAAAGCGTGTTTTTATGCGATAGTAGGAGTTTTAAAAAAATTTATTGGTGGGCCCGGGGGAAAAAAAAGAGTGGTAATACTAGCAGAAATTCCGGAAAACTAATAGGGCAGAACGCGATAAAAAATCGGATTTGTCTCAATTTAAAAGCAACAATGAAAGTGATGAAGTTCACATAAATGACATTAACAAGTTTATACGAAAAAATCAGTACAAATATTGTTCGTCCAAAGTTTTACCACCTTCTAGAAATTAAAAACACAATATTGTTGCAAATTAGTCACACACCCAAGATAAAAAAATCGCCCCTAAATACAAATTACAATTTTAACCAACAAACAACATATCGTCACACTTTATCGGTCCTCTTTTTTTTTTTTTAAAAAAAGGAAATTTTTTTAAAAATTTTTTTTACTTTTATTTAAAAATTAAAATTGAAGTATGATATAGACGTTGGCGCTACTTCTTGTCTTTTTTAAATTTTGGTTTGCAGCTGATTAACCATACAGACAGCTTAAACAATAAATGTTAGCATCCATGGCAACAACAAATAGTTTTTATGTAATCACTCTTTGTATTTAAAGCTTGTGTATTGTAGTTTTCCTAAAAAAACTTTTCAGTTTTTCAGGAAAGCTCGTATCTAACTGCCAGGACTTTTGTTTAGTCTTCACAACACCCGGTGTTCCACGGGGATCTATCTGTTTTCGGATCTTTTTTTTTAATAATATTACATTGCCGATTATATGGTAAATCAAAAAATAAGGCTTTAAGTTAAGTGTCGAAGCAGCACAATCTAAACTTAAATCCGCTTAAACAAAAATTAAAATATATTTAATAAATTATATATAATAATAATAATATATAATAATATATATTTATAAAATATAATGTATACAAATCGCCACCAATGTACCATTACTGACAAAAAATAACCAAAAAAATGCCCAACTATATTGTGCAGAAAATTCTAAATTCGTATACAATATCCTTATTTCGGAATTTTCTGAAATTGCAACAAATATTTTGATTTTGTTTAAATTATTTCGTTAAAATATTTCACAGGCAAGGGCCATCCATAAATTAATCGTTTAGTTTTAATTGTTTTATAATACAGCTAGTGCTTTTAGCCATTTTATAAACTGGCCGGTTAAATACGAGCCACAATCTCAAATAGATGATTATGATAAAGAAAATGTACAATATAAGGAGGAAAACCTAACCACAACTAACCAAAAACTAACCAGAACTAGGTAATAGTTTGGAAGTTTTTGTTTACGGTTTCCAATAATTGCATCTATTTTGGGTCAAGCCACGTAATAATTATTTATTACCACCCTAATAGGATAAACTATTGGGGACCGTAAACAACAACTTCGAAACTAATACCTGGTTCTGGTTAGTTTTTGGTTAATTGTCGTTAGGTTTTCCTCCTAAATTGTAAATTTTCTTGTGTGTGTGTGTGTGGCTCGTATTTAATCGGCCAATTTATAAAATGGCTAAAAACACAAGACGTAGTATAAAATAATTCAAACTAAACGATTACTTTACAATATGGCCGGGTTTTATAAGGTGATAAGCCATTTTAAAAAATGGCCGAATTTATTATCTGGCTACGTGTGTGACTTTCTATTGATTACGTTTATTATAAATACTTTTATTCCTTATGAAACGCTATCAAACGCGTTGTTTGGCACTAGAGCCGCATGTGTGTGATTTTTTTAGAGCTTTAACGGCCAGACTTTCTTTAAGCGCATTGTTTTTGTTTGCTTTTCAAAAAGATACAATATTTTAATTTACAGTTAACAAATCTTTATAATTTATTAAGATAATGGTAACTTATTATATTATCCTTTGGCGATATTTTACTTTGTCACTCCGGCTACGTTATTGTTTGCTTTTAGCCTTGCGATGTAAAAAATTACAGAATACTTTTGCTTACCTTTGCATTTGCCTTTTTTTAATCCCATTTTGCGTGTGTACCAGTACACCAAATTATCCATTAAAAAAGAAAAAAAAAACACTTACCTAAGTTTCAATGGCAATTCCACTACCGTTATTAAAATAAACTTAAATAAAAAATAAAATAGTAATTAAAATTAAAATTATTGAAACTTTGATACAAAATTAAAGAAATTCTAAAAATTTTTGGTTACAATTAATGAGGTTCTGTCATAAATGACATATTAGTTACTTTTCACATATTAATTATTATCCAAAAGCAAAATGGCTCATGTATTTTACTTCTTTTGTTTGTTACCACGATGCCAATAAAACAAGTCCATTTTAGTTAGTAGCGGCATCCAAAGCATGTGCTTGTACAATACTAAGTACCAGTATATTACACAGGCGATCTGCTAACTCATTTAGGGTTATCATAATCATCGTTATCAGTCGCTATGTCCTGGGTCCAGGACTGAAGCGATCTCCTTGTACATGAACTTTTTAAAACATGAATTCACCACAACAATATAGAACATATCTACAATGTATACATGCTTTATAATGTAACGATAGGTGGAAACTTTATTTATCATTATAAAAGTATATGTGGTAACAACAGTGTCAAAAGGCAGAAACGTGGTGCAATGATGAAATTGTCAACATAGCCTGGGAATGTCAAGAAAGTCGCCAGATTGTCGATGACGTCGACCCTAGGTCTAGGTATAAAATCAATTGTGTAAAATTAGATAATTTATTAAAAAATACGGTAAAGATTATAGCTAGATTCTAGATAGCTCAGTAAGGATTATACAAAGCTTAGGTACCAGATACCGAAATATTTAATGGTTAACTCATGATACGTCATCTTCTAAATAACGCTGTAGCGTCAACAAGAACGTTATACCTTTTAACGACTACCCAATAACGTCTGGAGAATATCATACAGTTTAATGTGGAATTTGAACCACACCCAGCATTATATAGCTTTCGCTAGATGGTTACCGATCAGACCAGTAACCTCGCCTGACGTTGCTTAACTTCGCTGATCTGACAGCAATACATTAAACTATTTTTATACCACTCTGTATGCTTTACGATCATACAAAGCTGTTTAAAAATTATAATTAAAAATTTAAAAGTATTATTTAATAAATATCAGGGTGTCCCAGAATATGTGGGCAATCCCTCGGAATCTAATAAAAAACCTAAAAATATTATGACAAGTTCCCATAAACTGTTTTCTCTGACCCTCCCCTACGAAGTTACAGGCCATAGGTTGCCCCTGGAAATCGTTTTTATTTAAATAACTTTTAAGATACTAGGCTAATTTAATGTTTTTTAATATGATGGTTACTAGATAAGTATTCTTAAATGCCCAATAAATCATATTTGCTATTTAGTTTCAGACGATCGGACTACCAATTAGCAATTTTTTTAATACCTGTATGATAGGCTGAAATATTATTTTGATAGCTTTAACCTTAAACTAAAAAAAGGTATTCTTGATTGACACGATAAATAATGTTTAGGGAAATAAAATATCATAGCGGTAATTTTTTTACATTATACAGGGTGTTTCTAATTGTACGTCATATTTAGGAAACAATTCTTGGGCCATTTTAAGAAGAAAACTTCATATGAACGTATGTCCTAAATGTCTTTTCGAGATACAGGGTGTAAAATTTTCAAAATAAATTATTTATTATTAATATCTGTTATACACTTTAGATATTTTAATCAAGTTGGCATACAGTACGATGTATCAAGAAGCATTTTTAGTGTACCACATTTTTTTTTTTTTGCAAAAATAGGCAGGTCAAATTCTGTACGAACGCCACTGGTGGAAATAAAAAAAATGTGTACACTTAAAACTGCTTTTTGATACATAGTCATGTATGCTAAATTTCATTAAAATACTAAAGTGGTATTACAGATATTAATAATAAATGATTTATTTTGAAAATTTTACCACCCTGTATCTCGTTAGACGTTTAGGGGCATACGTTCACATAAAGTTTCTTAAAATGGACCCAAAATTTTTCCTAAATATTGACATACAATTAGAAAACACCCTGTATAATTAAAAAAATTACCAACTATGATATTTTATTTCTCAAAAACAGTTGATTTTATCGATGTCAATCAAGAATTTTTTTAGTTTAAGGTTAAAGCTATCCAAAAATAATATTGTCGAGCCTTTATCATACAGGTATTAAAAAAATTATTAGTGTCAGAGCTAGTCCGTCCCTGGCAAACTAAATAAGCCAAATATGATTTATTGGGTTTATTTTAAAAAGACTTATCTAGTAACCATCATATTAAAAAAATATTAAATTACGCCTAGCATTTTAAAAGTTATTTAAACAAAAACGATTTCCAGGGGCATCCGTTATGCACCTGTATTTCCGTAAGGGTGGGTCATAGGAAAAAATATGGGAACTTGTCATAATATTTTTAGGTTTTCTATTAGATTCCGAGAGATTGCCCACATATTCTGGGACACCCTGTATAATAATCCTTCGTGAGCTGTTATAAAGATAAAAAAATATCTTTTTAACAATAAACCATTAATGCATAGGCAACTAAATAAACACAAGACAAACATTTAGTCAATTTATAACTCTGTTATTCAAGTAAAAACATTAAAACCTTTGTTAGATTGGTTAGCTAAAATCGCAAAACACCCCAAAAACAATTTAAAAACAAATATAATTTTCAAAATTAACTAACAAAGGGGTTATCGAAAAAGAAATTGTACGAAAATAATTGACAAACAATTATCTTAACCCTTAACGCGCTCGCCAGGCCTGAGCATAAAATGGCGTTAATCATTAATCGCCCCCTGTTTGGTAAACAGCCCTTGATATAAAAAAAATTATAAAACTGCTTAACTTACTCAAGCGATTTTACTTAACTGTACTGTTAACTGTTACTTGTCTCATCGGTAGCGCAGTGGATGGAGTCTCTGCTTGCCACGCAGGCGCCCCGGGTTCAATTCCCAGCCGGGGAGACATATTTAGGTAGTAGTTATTTAAAAATAACACACGTTGTGGCACTACCGCGTTGTCTTAAATGTGCTGTGAAATGTAAAAATTGCGTGTGTTAGTGCTTTGACAACGGGGGAAAAATAAGTTGAAGATCTAAAAAACCGGCACCAACGGTACTCTAGTACTTAGCCATCCTTTCTTTGTGGGTTGTTATAAAGATAAAAAAAATATGAGATTCAACCAACTAAAAATCGAAAGATTTAACAGTGATATAGTGCCGATGAGGTCAGAAATTTTAATATCTGTTATTTACTGAAATATCGGATTATTGACTATATATAAATCCTTTAAGCTAATTCTAGACGCTACCCTCCTTTTATTTTTTTTCTATACAGGGTGTCCCACTAAGGGTGGCGAGGTACGTTATTACGGAAACTATAGGCCCTAGAGCCTCGAGGAAAAAAAAATTAACTACTAAATCGGCCAAAGAAAATTAAAAGAAAATATTTTAAAGCTTCTAGAATGGCCGCTAGATGGCGTAACTGCTAAGACAAAACAAAAAATTTGAATTTTCTTAAAAATTGTTTCATTAAGGTACTATTTTGAGAACGGGAATAAAAAAACTCATACAATTATGCGTCAGTTTGCTTTTAAGATTTTTTTCGTATCTCTGATAATAAGGCTGGGGAAAGCTGGTAACTAAATTATTTTTAAAATTGCTTTAACTTCCGTACCCATTATCCAAATTTACTCAACTTGAGTTCGTTTAACAGAAAATCTTAAGCTTATTAAAAAATGTATTTTAGTGATGGCCGCTAGTTCTTACCTTTTTTGCAGAGGGCGCTGTTCGTAAAAGTTTCAGTTTTTTTTAATTTTCTTAAAAAAATTAAATGGTACGGCATACTTTTTTACGGCAGTTTTAAAGAGTATAAAAATGACTAAATTTTAGCGAAATCCGCGTTCCGATATCTTTATTCGTTTTCGAGTTATTTTCAAATAACATATTTTTTCTTCAAAAATTAATGTTAGCCATTAAACAATTGCTTTTTTCTGCGTAAAGTCTTAGCTAAGTAGGCCTTGAAAACATTAAAATACTTTTATTTTTCTTTAAATTTTTAGTTTTATTCCCAACATAAAGAAATAAAATTAATACTTCATTTAGCTAAAACCATTCCTTACTTTGATCCAGATTGCCATGGAAACAAAATCATAACCCATTGATTATTTAACAATTTCTACAACTAGTTTATGATTTGTCCATATTTGTAATTTTCTTTTTTAATTGTTAATTAATTGAATTAATAAAAATGTCTTATTCCACTGCGGAGCCTATGACATGTTAGCCGTTTATTTTCAGGGCTTTGAAAATGCTTGTTTAGCTGAACGAGAATATGCTGCTAACTAGCCCGATAAAGATTTGGAAGAAGTATTGCAGATTTTGAAAAAGGACGGGTGCATCCTATTCGAGCGCCTAGAAGCAATCAACGAATTAGAAATGAAGAAAATATTACCAATGTACTTGCATATGTTCAGATTAATTCAGTGTAAGCACCAGAATAATAGCTTTGGATTTAGGAATTAGTAAAACGTCGGTGCATCAATTTTAATAGACCATAAACTACACCCATATCATATGATTATCACTCTTGAAACGATTTTACGATCACTGTTACTGGTTAAGAACTATGGTCGACGAAGATCCCCATTTTTTGTCCCGCATACTATGAACTAACGAAGCTACGTTTAGGAGCACTGGAGGTGTCAATTTGCATAATATGCATTATTGGTCGGTAGATAATCCTCACTGAATGCGTAAAGTAGATCATCAAAATCGATGGAGTGTGAATGTGAATTCAAAATGCTATTGCTCAAATTCCAAGGCCTGAAATTGAAGCAGCCGTATTAAGCACCCACCGTAGGCTAAATCGTTGCATTGAAAATAATAGAAAGCATTTTGAACATTTGTAAAGACATTTCGTTTTTGTTCTCTTTTTAAACAATAATGTGTTTTATCAGCATTTCTATTCGTGTTAGTGTTCTGATAGTTTTCTTATTTTATCTTGCTTTAAGCTCGCTTGCTTTTAAATGCGGTAAGTTTTAAATAAAAATAAAAGTATTTTATTGTTTTTAAGGCCTACCTAGCTAAGACTTTATGCAGAAAAAAGCATTTGTTTAATGGCTGACATTAATTTTTGAAGAAAAAATAGGTTATTTGAAAATAACTCAAAAACGAATAAAGATATAAGAACGCGGATTTCGCCAAAATTTAGCCCTTTTTATACTCTTTAAAACTGCCGAAAAAAAAGTATGCCGTACCATCTAATTTTTTTAAGAAAATTTGAAAAAACTGAAACTTTTGCAAACAGCGCCCTCTGGAAAAAAAGATAAGAACTAGCTTCCATCACTAAAATAATTTTTTTAATAAGCTTAAGATTCTCTGTCAAACGCACTCAAGTTGAGTAAATTTGGATAATGGGTACGGAAGTTGAAGCAGTTTTAAAAATAATTTATTTACCAGCTCCCCCCACCCTTATTATCAGAGATACGAAAAACATTTAAAGGCAAACTGACGCAGAATTGGATGAACTTTTTATTCCCGTTCTCAAAATAGTACCTTAATAAAACAATTTTTAAGAAAATTCAAATTTTTTGTTTTGTTTTAGCAGTTACGCCATCTAGCGGACATCCTAGAAGCTTTAAAATATTTTCGTTTAATTTCCTTTGGCCGATTTAGTACTTATTTTTTTTTTCTCGAGGCTGTAGGGCCTATGGTTTCCGTAATAACGTACCTCGCCACCCATAGTGGGACACCCTGTAGAAGGCGATGGAATCCTTCGCAAAAATTAGTTATTATTTAAACTCTCTACTGATAATTTAAAGATTGACAGGTAGATTAAGATTACCAAGTTACGTTCAACTTTACTTAATTGTCAAAAAAAAAGGTAAAAAGCGACTATTGGTTTTTCTATACGAACTGTGTTGAACCAATGTTTCATTTTTTATATAGAGGAACCTGAACAAGTTATGCAGTCTAATTTTTGACAGGTTTAAACAAATAAAAAAGTTTTTATTTTTTTAAATGCAAATATACTGTTTGTAAAATTGTGTTCATTAATTATATCCAATTTCTTTAAAAAAATGGTAGGTATCCAGCTGTTTAAAAAGATAGTTTCGTATAAAATAAATATAAATCAAACATGTTCGAGTAAGAAAAACATTTTCATAAAATTTTTAGTTAAAGCAAAACAGTAAATTGGAGGTTTGGAAAAATTAAATTGATGCTAAGATAGCTATAAAAATACAAAAAGCTTTATCGTTGCACTTATAATTTAAGTAAAATATTTTGAAAAAGTTTTCTACGTATTACGTCATATTTAATAATAATTTTAAGTTTTATGTCACCAATGGCTAATGTTACAACAAAGCAATAGCTAATGTTATCCCAAAGTTATAAGGATATGTTTAAA
>JAHBCN010020195.1:0-15441 GCA_019359885.1 Listronotus oregonensis
AATAGATTTTTAAAATATTGTGAAAAAACTTTGACCGTTTTTTTAATATTCTAAAAAATCAGAATAACCCAAACTCATATGCAAAGTTTTGGGGGCCCAAAATAATTAAAAAATGCCCCTTATTCCCTAATAACCATTCGTCCGCCGCTTATAAGTGAATCTATGAAGATAGCGGCATTCTAGGGTAGAGCGGCGCTAAAATGAGGAGATTTTTGGGCCCCATTTTAAAAACTATCGATTTTTAAAAAAAAATTATAAAACTATTTTTTAGACCACAAAGCGGTCTTCATTTTTGTTAAAAAAAAAATTCTCCAATTCGATATTTTGGTAATATTAGGGGGAAAACTTTTTTCGGGCCTTAGGGGCCTTTTTCACCCCCTTTCCATTTTATTTTGAAAACTTTTTTGGCTAGAACAACCCCCAAGACCTAAGAATTGCGCCACGGGGAAAAAACTTTTTAAAAATGGCTTTACAAACGTTTTTGGCCATAAACTATTTTTAAATTAAACTTTTTTTTATTATATACTGTACAGCTATGTTTTTAGCTAGATATTTTTGCAAATTACCATAAAGAAAATGAATATTTAAAATAGGAATCATAATGGACCCAACAGTTCATACTCTTTTATAATAAGCTCGAGAATAAGCTTCAAAATTTCAGAAATATCTAGCTCTATAGAATAGCTATTAAGCCCTTATTTCGTTAAATTTACTTTTTCATAAAAAAGAACAGTAAATTCACATGTTTGTATGTTTTTTAAAAACCTTTATTATATTAAATTTCTATTATTTGCCATTTTTAAAGACGAACTTCAATTTTTAATATTAACAATCCAATATTTTTATATATTAAGAGTAGTTTTGTCAGCTTTGTGGTTTTTAGCTAAATAACCAAACGAAGTAACAAAGGCAAATATTTTTTAAATAATAATAGTAGGAAGTACTCGGGGAAGTAAGTATTTTACCCTCAAACGTTTAATGTATGTAAGATAAAATTAGTTTTTAAAGATTTTTTATTTGCCAAAAATAGTGAAAAAATCAGCCATACCGCAGGCGGCTTAGACTGCATACGGACAGAAAATTGCATTGAAAACAATTTCCCTTTACAAGTTTTCATAAAATTTAAGTAATGCCATTTTTGGACACCCAAAAAAATTATTTATAAAGGAATCCAAAATCCAAAACAATAACTTAAAAAATACTCCATATACCTGATGTCACACCGTTATGAAGTTCGCTGTGCGTAATGTCAGTTCTAGCACGTGTACCATATGGTTTACCCTTCTCTATCTATTTCTTTTGCTCTTGTGTAGTAACAGCTGAACTGTGGTGTCGATGGTCGATAGAATGTATATTATAGAATATATATTCTAAGACGTCTTCGGAGGACACCAAAGAGTGTTCCCGACATAATGTTCACATTTTTTCAGAAACGTTTTGGGAGACCCCAAGAATACCAGAATATTAAATTAATAAACAACTAGTCTTAATTTACTCAGAAACTTTAAGCATGACAATGAATTATAAAAAACCCAAAACATGTTTTTTAAAGGTTATTGACTCAGGAAAAGTTAACATTTATTTTTAAGCATGCTTAAAGTGGAAAATAATGTTATTTTTTTACTGAAAACAGATTTTAAACCTAAACCTTTTTTATATAATTTAAGAGGAAACGAATTAGAAAAAACTCTGCAAGATAAAATTTTTTAAAGGAACCTAAAAGTGGGGTTAGGTTAATAAATAACGAATTTTCTTCTTTGCTTCTTTTTTTTAATATATGGCCTTTGCTGCTAACACTGATATTAGATCTATGACCATAAGGTATTAAGAACCATTGATCGGTAGAGTGCCGAAAAGCTACTTTTTGTTAAAACAAAATAATATGTAAAAATATTTTCCATGGCTTTATCTACTTTTAATATAAAAGACGATATTGATTTTTCTTTTATTTTTACACACCTCTCGTATTTTAGATATCTTACAACTTATTAAAAATATGAATATATGGAAATTTTGATGTAACATCAAGAGGTTCAGCTTCTAGACTATGTTTTTTATTCATTAAATTTTGTCAAACGAAAACTTTTTAAAAATATATAATACCAAGAACTTTATTTTTATTTTTAGCCCTTAAATCAAACTTTTTCATCTTGAAATTTAATTTCGCGTAGTTGGCCAAGACAAAAAGAAAAATAATGCAGAGCTATTACTTTTTCATAACTTTATTTAAGTTTATAATTACATCTAAGTTTTTAAATTATTATTTAATTTATATATTTGTCAGTATTAAAATCAGTAAAATAGTATATAAGTAAGTAAACCTTATTACTTACATAGACTGCTAAAATTATTTTGTTAGTTCAGGGGTGGGATCATTTGATCAAATTAAACAAATCGATAGGCATTTCTGTAAATTAATCTACGAAATTCGATCGAGGTTACCTTCAACAATTTTCGCTTTTTTGTCTAATTTTGACAGAAAATAGAACGTTGGCTAACTTTAGAGTCTATTTTGAAAAGAATATTAATAAAGATTTTATAATTTTTATTATATTATCAAACATTGTTACATTTTTTTCCAAGTAAGAAACACTGACTTCCAGTATTAAAGGACATTTAAATACTTTTTAAAGCGAGGACGTTAAAGATAAATATTTATACAGGGTGTTCTTTAAGTCATGGGTCAAACTGAAAGACATGATAAAGGAATTTTAGTGATTTTTGTAAAAATCGTTGTTATTTTTGACAAAATAGTTAAAAATTAATACATTAAATTATATTATTTCTATTATGATTTTTCAATAAACAGTTAGAGTGGTAGCCATAGGTCTGTACTAGTTTTGCGTATACCTAAGGAAGCTAGACTAACATAATCTCTTTTTATATATTTTTTTTCAGTTAAGAATAAATATTCAGGTAAAAAATAATTTGAGATAATACTAAAAAAAAGATTGATTCTTTTTCCAAAAAGTCCTGCATTGTATGCAGATTAATTTCAGATCAGCTTTTTGCCGGCGTGGCGTCTGTATTGTTTAATATTTTTTTAATTGAAGTGTGTAAAAACACACTAATGTCGCAAAAATGTATTTTTAGAAGATATAATCAACGTAACAATGTTGTTAATTGTTTGTAAATATGTTAACAATATTAAAAATATAACAAAAATTGTTTAGTGTCAATATAGTGTTTATGATAATTTGCTAAACTTATTCAGTTCATTTTTCTTCTCCGGTTTTAACATAGTATAGTTAAATTTAAAGTAGTTTTAAATGCCTTAAATGGTAAGAGATTACGCATAAATGCATTTTGTTTATGGATTGTGTAATGGGAATGCGAGGCGTGCAGGTAGATTTTTTAAAATTAATTTCAAACATTGTATGATACTTTCATGTATTTATTACCAATTTTGTGATAAAAGAAGGGCCAGATAGTGTAAATAAGTTTAATCTAATCCTAAGATTTTGGTTGTACATTAAAAAGTGAAAAAATTTATAACTGCTTTTTAGGCATATATTTTTTCACTAATAACAAACATTCATAGACAGAATAACAGGGTTAAAAATGTTTAGTAACCTTTGGTACCTAGGTATGCATTGTAACAGTATCCGTTAAATATTATGTGTCTACAGTTGTCGAGCTTAAAAAGTTGAAAAGTAAGTTTAAGAAACCAAAAATCTAATTTCTTTTAAACAAATACAAAAAAAAGAAAAGGAATTTAACATAAAATTGTTTTTCTTTCTTTTTAATTAGAGGGACCTGTATATATTAAAATTTGCTGGGTCTGCCAAGTAATTAATAATTTTGGTCCTTTAAAAGAATTTACTAAATTTTTTAAATGAAATAAAAGTACCTAAATCAAAAACTTATTTCTTTTAATAATCCACAGAAATAAAAAACATTGGAAATCATCTAAAAGATAGTTAAGATTGCTTACTTTTTCACTGCTATTTTCTATGAAATTTTCATTTTCTATTATTCAAAATTTTTGATATATTATTATTTATTCGGTTACCTAAGTTTCGTCTCATAGAAGCACCTAATTTAAATATAAGAAATACTTGCCTAAAGTAAAAAATTCCGGGTATGTTACCCTGGGATTTGTAAGACAAAACCATACAACCTCTAGCCATTTTGTTACGATATTATATAAGTAACAAACAATAAACACAAAATTATAGTCACAATTTAATAAACACTAATCAATAAAATAAGAAGGTTTTTATCAATCCAAAAAAATTCTGCAACCACAAAATATAATCACACAAAGCAAAACAATGACGACGACGGTTGATGGTACAGCGCGGATATAGTTTCATACGCGCGCGCGGTTGCACCAAAAACGGTACTCCGGCTCTTATAAAAGTATAATGTGTTGCTTAACTACACACTGATTTATCAGTGTGTAAGTAGGCAACACATTAAATTATTTCGTGGAACTTTGTTATTGCGCAGAATCGGAGGGGCCAACTCTGACAGTTATTTTCATACTGAACTGGACATTTTTTGATCGAATGGGCCATAGCATTGGGCTTCCATACACCTTTAAACTTCCTTGATTTTTTGTTGTTGACTAAGCCAACCATGAACTTTGCCTTCATACATCTTAAGTACGTTTTAGTAGAATAAAATCTTAAAGTTGCTAGAACAATATTTTTTACTAATATTTTAAATTGCATTTGTCTTTTAGGCCTTAAGGATTTAATTAAATCCGTTGCTAGTTTTTATTTAGTCAAAATAAATGGATACATCATCGACTTGGTGGATTCAATGTATCGTTTTCTCTTAAAAGTTCTTTTTTTTTTGGGAATAATTCTCGATTGTCTAAACAGCGTACTTTTTCTTAAAACACTTAGCAAAAATCGGTAACTAATAATGACCAGCTAGCGAAAATCTGTCGCATGGCTATAGTTACCGATAAACTATATTTACGTATCTGAAAAGTCTAACGACCAATACCGGAGGGAAATAACCAAAGCTAGTAGGGTATTTAGCTTCAATGTTAATACAAAATTGGATGAGTTTAAAGTGACTTAAAATATTTCATCAGCAATACGGGTCTTGGCTTTAGCAACAATTTCAAGCAATGAAATTAAACTAGATCCAGCAAGCACGCAAAAGACCATATGCACACAATTAGAACCTTTTTCTTTAGCTTGACATTTTCGATTAGATAACAGAGTTTGGAATTTTTGTTCCCTCTCACCATACATTCCGTGCATTGTGCGATCTATTGAATGTCGTAAACAAACATAATGATCGGATGATGGCACACCCGAACGGCAAAGTTATCCGGAGGGTAAAATGCCCCTCCATTCGGTTCTCCGGGCGGGTACATTTGAGGCCACCATCGAAAAGTCTGATATCGTTTACAAATATGTGGGCTTAACTCTAACGTGAACTCTGTTCACCATTATCTTCAATCCTCAAACCCACATACTATTTCTTACCGAAACCCAAATAAGTCCCAAAACAGCAACCAACCACCTCCCTTTCCCAGAGTTATGAACTCATTTCATCTTTCGATCCCATGGCGGCGTTTGTGCTTACGTTCGCAACGACCTGTGGCTTGTGTTAGGGTTTCTAACCTCGAATCGAGGAAGCCCTGATATTCTTTGGCTTAAACTTACTTTCAGATCTTCTTCTAAATTCATCTGCTGTATATACCGGTCCCCGTCTGACAATTCCTACGAGTTCTTTGATTTCCTTTTTAATAAAGATCGACAATATTTCCCAGTTTCCATTGGCCGAAGTAATCGTCTCGGGATTTTAATGTTCATAATAAGGGATTGGCTAGGCTCCACAAAAACTGATACACAAGGCAGAGCAGCAGAAAATTTCACCAATCAACAACTCGCTCACCAATCTAATTATGGAACCTACCTACTTTTCCTAGGGTTCCACCCATAATTCCTAACCCTAGATCTCTTTCTTACTTCCACCCCGAACTCCTATCAAGCATCAGTAACTGCTCCCTTTGGTCGCTCTGACCATGGTTTGATCACCTTATCATACTCCACATTCATTTAAGGCAGCTGAAAGCATGCCGCCACGAACCGTCTGGCACTACAGATTCGGCCGACTGGGATGGTCTAAGAGATTTCTTTGCCAGCTACCCTTGGAGATCCTACCTGCTTTTCTACTCACGATCCTTCAGAAATAGCCAAACAAATTACCGAAACAGTTCAACTAGGCATTGAGACTTATATTCCCCACACCTAAAAAGAACCCCATAACTTCAAATCACAAACCGTGGTTTTCTAAATCATGTGACAAAGCCAGACTTTTAAAACTTCAAGCTCACAAAAAGTTTCTTCAAAACCCCAGTCCCGAAAATCGACAGGCTAGCATCGAAGCAAGAAATCAGTATAATCAGATCTCAGAAGCAAAAGACCGTTTTAACAATCGAATTAAAGATAAAGTTCTCTCTTGCTCAAATGGCAGTAAAGCTTTTTGGTGCTTTGCCAAAAATATTAGTCAGAACTTTTGCACAAATTCTTTTCCACCCCTAATCTCTGAAGATGGAATTGTCTCTACCTCCAAAGGAAAAGCCGAACTATTAGCCAAACAATTTGCTGCCAATTCTACCCTTGATCCTCCTATTCATCTTCCTCTTCCAACAGTTGTCCCTGTTTCTCATAAAATGTCCGATATAATTTTTAAAGTCAAACAGATCAAGCGTATTCTTTCTTCTCTTAATACTAAAAATCGTCTGGGCTGGATGGCATACCAGCATTGGTCTTAAAAAATGTGCTCCCGAGCTTGCACCCATCTTAACTCGCCTCTTTCGAATCTCTTACGACACGGGCATTTTCCCGGAGAGTTGGAAAGCTGCACGTGTGCAACCTGTCCCCCAAAAAGGATCCAAAGTCTCCTTCTAACTATAGGCTTTTCTCAGCTGCTTTCAGTTGTTTTGCAAGGTAATGGAAAAATTCATTAATTCCCAAATCTTAAAGTATCTGGAAAAACATAAGATCTTACATGATAGACAATAGTTCCGTCACAGTAGATCCACAGCTGATCTTCTTTTCCTTTGTCTCACACAACTGGAACAAGTCCCTTGAGTTTCTTGGTGAATCCCAGATGAATTTGCTCTTGACATATCAAAGCTTTCGATCAGGTCTGGCATGATGGGCTTCTTAACAAACTTCCTTCTTACGGTCTTCCCACCTAAGCTTTGCTCTTGGCTTTCCAGTTTCCTTTCTAATCGACGTATATCAGTTAGTGTAGATGGTCATTCCTCAGCTTCTACCAAATTAATGCTGGGGTGCCCCAGGGCTCAGTGCTGGCACCCACGCTGTTTCTTCTACCACATTAACGATCTTCTCTCTTCCACAATCAATCCCATTCATAGTTTTGCTGACGATAGTACCCTCCACTCAGTATTCAATTTCTGAAACCTGCGCGATTTCAGCTCAGCTGAGTCAATGCAGATATCTCTTTCACAAGACCTCAAACTTATCTTAGTTGGGCGCCAAAAATCGTGTTCAGTTTAATGCCTCAAAAACACAGTCATGTTCGCTGTCGCGAAAAAAGTCTGCGAATGTATCCTTTACATATGGTGGCCAAGTTCTGCAGAACAAAGAGTCGTTTAATCTAGTCGGCATTACTTTTGAGAGCAAGCACTCCTTTGGCACAAACGCATTTCATCCATAGCTTCGGCAGCTTCAAAAAGATTGGATTCCTTTCGAGCCAGAAAATATTTCTCTTCTTCAATCTGTACACTCTGTATGTATCCCAAATCAGACCCTCTTTGGAATATTGTTCTCATGTCTGGGAATGGCTTCCCCCTACAACACTTATAGCATTCTGGACTCCATTCAAAAAAGAGCTGTTCGTCTTATTAATGATCCAACGCTCACAGAAGGCTTCCTCTTCTTGCCCATCGTCGAGCTGTGGGGATCTGTCGCTCTTCTATAGGTATTTTCACGGCTTTTGCTCAGAGGAATTGGCCAGTATTATTCCTTCTCTGGCAGCTCCCAACAGAGCAACACGTAGTGCAACTTATATGCATCCTTTTACAGTTCAGTTAGAGAGGCCCCGAACTTCCCGCTTTCTTGGTTCCTTTATTCCTAGAGTGTCAAAACTATGGAACCTGCTGCCCGCAGAAGTTTTTCCTTCTCCTCCCAATCTCCAAAAATTTAAGTCCCGTGTGAACAAACTCCCTCTCACCACACTGAAGACACCCACGGTACGTTAGTACTTAGGCATCAGCCTTTGTGGACTGTCCGAAGATAAAAAAAAATCATTTCTCAATTTTAAATTAAGAATTGCAAATCAAATCGAGGCATTGAACGTCGTGCTCCCACTAGATTAGTTTTGTTTAGGTGAGTGGTGAGAGGTTGTGAGTTGACGTAAAGACTTAATTTGATTTTTAGTGATTTAAGGATTTATCTAAAAATACACAATTTTTAAAGGGATTTGTAGGTGATAAAAAAACCTATTACCCGCAAATTCTCATAGGATTTTAACTCCAAAACTTTGGAATTAGCTGTACCATCGGCGCCTTTTAAGCACTGGGAGAGTCGCTACGTTTAGGACAATAGTTGATGATGATATAATGAATATATAATTGTAACGTCAATCGAAAGAAGTTGTCTAACCTAATATATATATATATATATATATATATATATATATATATATATATATATATATATATATATATATATATATATATATATATATATATATATATATATATATATATATATATATATATATTTAAGTACACAAAAGTAGAATATGCGTTTAAACATGTCTCTATTCCCCTGATTATTATTTAGAACGAAAACTTTAAAATACATTTCTGTTAAATTTGTTATGTTGTTAATCCAATGATTTTTTATTGCTACCCCTTGTAAGTTGCCTAAAGGCCAAGTAACCCTTTAGTCATTAGTACGCAACAATAACATGTAGAAGGGAATACTTAAAGTGTGGGGGAGTTCATTTAAACCCTTGTAAGTAATATTTGCCTTTACACCCTTTTCTTATTTACCCGAATTTTGATTATATAGAGGTAAGTTTTCCTTTTCTATATCTATAAGATTAAATTATTTAAATATACTACCGTGCAAAAAGTGTACAAATAAAGATGTGAACACTTCTAGCAGTTATTTTATTTGAGTAATTTTTTGTCTATTTTCTGTCCAAAATTAACTTCGTTAGTTCAGCAGTTTTTGTTGGTACATATTTTGTTAAATAACAGGCCGTATCCGAATATCTGATATTTTTAATCACAGGTAGTAGGTACTTTGTTCAAGTGCTTTTATTCAAAGTTTACCTAATTAGTAACAATGCCAAGATTTCACGATAAATAATTTTTAGCTAATTAGGTGTCGGAGGGTCAAATTGTTTATCTTTGTTTAGAGAAATTGCTGCGAGAATGAATAGGAACCTACACACGTACATCTACGAGGTACTACAGACTGCTAAGATCGGCGGCTTGAACTCCTTGCCTTAGGGATCGTTTTCCACAACTAGAACTATTGCTAATTAGTAGTTTGGTGCGCTGGTGGATCTGTTGGAATTTAGACTCATTCCGTACCGTAAATAGTTTGAACTAACTTTGACTAGTCACCGCAGGATTAAAATGGAGTAGTTTACAGCAGCAAATTCCAGTTTTAATTGGGTAGGCAGGTGAAAAAGATGTATGGTAAGGAAAGTGGCGATTTAGAGATGTATTACATTTGGTAGTACCTCTTATTTTGGTAAGAGGTAATATGACGTCCATGACATTATAAAATCTCATCTTTTGCGTTATCCTTGGAACCTTAAGTCTTGCCTCGGTTATAAGAAATTTGGAAATAGGTGCAATTTGAGAGCAGTTTTTTAAGACGTTTGCTGGTATGCCATAAAGAATCTATAGTCATGCAGAAAAGAAAAATTGTGCTTGATCTTCAAGAACTATATACCTTATTAACAAATAAGGGCGATTGATGATCGAAGCCATGTAAAGCGTGAGCGACCGTCTAAAATGTTGAGATCATTAATTGTCAATAAATACCCGAGTTAGCTACAATACTTTTTCGGTGATGGTTTCCTTATTAAAGTTTAAAAATCCAAAAATTTTAGAATTTTTTTTTTGAAGTATACTTGAATTTTTCGGAAAATCAGTTTGTAAAAAAGCCCAAAAAAACGTATTTTTTGCTGTTAACAATTGACATCCCAAAAGGGGTGCGTTCGATTTGTATATTCAATTTGCGCGTTTGTTCATACCGTAAGAACTTTTGCTTGCTTTTATAAATGTTTTATTTACAAATATATTTCTTTGTAATTTGGGTTTTTTTATAAACTGTAAAGGCTCTATTTTCCATACTTTTAAGAAAAACTAAAAGTTTTTTTAACAAAATAAAATCTGATTTATTTATTAAAAAAACATTTTTCGAAATTTTGGGGTTCGTTATCAGGGACGCCACTCTTTTACCATTTTTAAAAAACAAAACAGCTCCTTGATAAATCCGTTTTCATTGCCGGCGTTAACGACGATATACCCTATAAGCTAAAAAATTAACCGTTTTAACATGGGCCAAAGGAAAAAATATGTTTGTATAGTTTTAAATTTTAGATGTCTAGTATAATTAGAAACATATATTCATTTATCCCATCACGAATTCAAATCCCAAGGCAATTCTAAATCCAACCCTAGCACATTAATCAAAACGGAAAAAATGTTGGGGCGCAATTTAAAGGTATTGGTAATTGATCCCTACCAATGGTTTCTTTTTAAATAAAAGCAATTTCACTGCTTTTTAAAAAGCTTGTATCTTTGGCATCATCCTGCCAGGTATTTCTAAAAGATCCTTTACTAAATATCCATGTTTCATCAAGAAATACTGGAGTAAGACCGTTTTGAAGTAGACTCACACAACCCAGTTAAAATGATTGCTTATTTCATCATTTAATTTTTGATGAAGAGATTTTATGGTAATATGCTCTTTAAGTGCATACATGCGATAAATGGTTTTCCGGATCTTGCTCAGTAATTTTGATATGCTCTTTATTTTTTGTTGATGATACTTCTTTAAAACTTTTGTAGCTGCACTCACTTTCGTTGCGGCAGCTGTCCTTTTCACCACATTTTGAAAGTTCAAGGTAATTTTTGCAGCTTCTTGTTGCTTCTCTAGCTCAAAAAAAGCCAATAAATTTTAAATAATGAGCTGGCTTTGCTCGTTTAGTCGCTAATTTCCTATTTTTTTCGGCCTTTTTACTTTTGACGCACGCAGATAATTTTTTTACAATGCGAAATTTTAAACTTGGGAATTTGTCATTAATGTGACAAGTAACAGTTGAAATAAGAAAACACATGACTTTTCTGGTAAATTTATTGTTTCTTTCTGCAAAAGTGTATCATTTAAGGATGCAAAAAAATGTCGGAACTGCATATCCGAAAAAAAACCTTTTTTTGTATATTTAGCCGCCTATACTATAATTGTTTATTAATTGAAAAGCATGCATTAATGAGGGCTATTGATAAATGATTTTGTATCCGTTTATAATACTTATAAATAATTAATTGCCGAAAGATACGAATTTGGCTACTTTATAAGGAACAGTATAAAATGTTGAAAGAGGCAAAATAACAGAATGGTCAATAAGCAACAAAAATATTTAGCAAATAATTGGATTTTTCCTTTAGAGTTATAAATAATACGTTTTCAAAGGTTAAAGGGAAAAAATTTGTTAGAAAGTTTTGATTTTTATTTTTGGCAAAATATCAAAAAAACTTAATCGTCTTTTAAGTACAAGGGGACTTTATTTTGTATGCGATTTTTAAAACTGTCTTTGAACTTTAAGGCACTTTAATTGTATTGGTTTCTTTCTTTAATGCTAACTAGAATTTTTAAGATACTTTTTGCGGGCTTGTATAAAAGGATATTTTTATTGCCCAGTTTTTTGTTTTGGTAATTTGTTGAAAGATTTGACATTAATTGTAAGAGCAAAAAGCAGTTATATTCCCAAATCAGCTTTCTACACGGTATTGCAGTTGATTCACACTAACAAAAACATTACTAAGTATAAATAAATTCTTTTAATTAAGTTTGCGCTTGTATGATTCGGTTAGTTACAATCATATTGGCAATGCCGACGAGAAATTTAAAATATGGAAGTAAAAAATATTAACCTTACAAACATAATTAATATTAAAAAACTCTTTAAATTGATTTTTCTGTGGATAAAATCCAGGGTAAAACCAAATATTTTATTTAAAAAACTCCGGATTTTCCCTTTTAATTTACATTTAAAATAACTTTACACCAGATAAAAGGAACATAGAATTTCTCTCTCCCTAACAACACCAGTGGAAAGCGAAAGGACAGTAATTAACATAAAGGATTGATTAAAGTCGAGATTAAATCGTCTTTCGGTGTGCCAGGCTGTCAGGTTTTTTTCGTGATAAATTCGGGGTGAATTTTTTAACGATATATTTTTGCTGTCTTAAGATGTGGTTTCATTTGGAGATTTTATAGTATTATCTAAATAAATTTTAGTGCCTTTGCTTGCTTCCTCGTGCAAAAAAAAACTAAAAAGCACTAAGAAATAGCCTAGAAAGGACGGCTAGAAATAAGGTCATAGTTTTACATATATGTCGGTATCAAGATTTTTAATTTTTAAATGCTCATAAATAAGTGAAAATTAAAGTTTGTTTAGTTTTAAAATTTAAATGAAAATAATAAAATGTGATTATTATTAGTTTTTTAAATGCAACCTGAACAATAATAAAAAACGAATAGATAAGTTAACATCATTTATTTAATTTTTAAAAACATATATTATGTTTTTTTTGTGACATAGAATTATATTTTTCTCCTTACAGATAATGTTTGGATTTTTTTGCTTTGGGACAGCCCATAAAGACTTATATGGAGCCCAAGTACTAAGTACCGTGGGTGCCGGGTTTTTGGATATTCTACCCATTTTATCCTCACGTTCCGTTAATACACGATATCGGACACAATCAATACACGCACGTAAAAACAAAAAGAAAACGTTTTGTTACAGTTCACTTCAAAAACTTCCAAAACTAACCGCGCCAAAACGCGCACGAGCCCCGGTTTTCTTTTGATGTACCGACAACTGGCGGAACAACAACGAACACGCGCAAAGATTGTTAGTGCGCGTTTGTGCGCACTTTCCCGTCCACACTGAAGTCAATGTAACGTTGCAAAACGTTTTGCGCGGTTTGGCGCGCCTGGTCTGGACGCACCTTTAGGCCTTAGCTGATGTGCAAGGAAAAAAAACAGTATAAGATAAACAAAAAAATTGTTTAAAACACTGGTAAAGTTATAGATGATTTCATAAAGTGTCTTGAAATTTTGTTACCAAACAATAACAGTAACGTAGTAGTTGCATTTTTTAATAGTTTGTGTGTGTGTGTGTGTGTGCGTGTGTGTGTGTGTTTGTGTGTGTGAAAAAGCATAATTTTTAATAGTTTACTGTTTGTAATTTAATTCTTTGTGTAATAATAAACACGATTATACTAAATAGTGTTTGAATCCCCTGTAGTGTGGTAAATAATGTGTAATATTTACCAAAAAATAATTTAATTTTTATGCGTACTATGTATAATATTATTATTGTAATAAAGTTTTGCAAAACGAAAGGATAATTTTCTTCTGCACGATATAATAACGCTTTTATAAGAATGTAAGTAAAAAGGATATCAAAATATGACAAACTAACACTTTTAAATTAAAAACAATATTAAAAAGCTAGTAGACAACATCCAGTGGCCGATATGGCATTATTTAATGTGTTTTTACATAAGGTTCTCGAGGGTTTAATATAATAAAGTATTTTTATAATACCCTGGCTGTAAATTTTTTCAGATTTCTAGATAAGATATTTTATGAAATTAGTACCTTTATAAGTCATGTTTTATTACTTTATTAAATTAAAATTACAGAATTTCAAAATACAGCTAAATTATTATTGGCTTCTAATGTCTTAATTTTAGGGACAATGACCACGTGTTTTTTAGTGTTGCCACATTTAAAAAGTTAAATGAAAATGTATAAATTACTATTTTATTTATGGTATTTACGAGGGTATTTAGTTATAATTCTTATTACATTTTTGTTGTTAAGTAAATTTTTAATTTTTTTTACGTTGCATTTGATCCTTTTCTTAAATAATTAAAACTTTTTCCAAGTTTAAACACAGGAGCGTAAAATTTTTGATGAGGAAAGTTTTTCCTAATAATTATAGTTACTTAAGTTTAAGTTAGTATTTAAACATTTTTGTTTAAAATGTACTTTGTAAAGAACGCGATACAAGATAAAAACTGCAACACGATTATGGGGCGCTTCAACTCTAGTTTCAATTTTTTAAAAGTTATTTTAATGTTTTTACTTACTTTTTACTTAGTAAATGTAATAAGGGTTTTTGATCTTTATAAAGTTATTTATTGTTTGTGTTTTAAAATATTATAATTTGATGTGTTTTTGGTTTAAATCAATTTTTTTATCGTTTAAAATTTTACAAAAATTTAAAATTAACGTACTGCATGTGTATAAAAGAACTGAAGGTTTATTAATATGGGACTTAAAAATAAGAGAAAGCTAATATCTTTGCTGGCAGCAGATTTAAACCAAAGTAGAGCCTAAATATTCTAGAAAAGGAAAAGCAAACAAAGTAGGAAGTTCGGGAATTCTACAGATATACTGTAAAGGAGTGAAAAGTGCTTTAGTCTTGCTTTCTTAGGAACTGCTAGGAGAAAATAATATTGGCTATTTTTTATGACCAGAAGCTATGGAAATACTAGGTGCCTGATGACGATGGATTTATTGTAAGGCCAACAGTTATGTTTTGGATAAAATTCAGAATTCCAGGATATATAGGTGTCGTTATTTCCTTGACATGGGAACACTATTTTAAGTGGGTTTGCTCTGGAATACGTAGAGAGTATACAGATAAAAAAAAAAGGAAATGCATTCCGATTCAAGAGTTTTTGAATTACTGTGGTTATATTTTTACCGTAAAAACCGGGGGTTAGAAATTTTTTTAAAATTTTGGTTTGATTTTTTGGAAAAACGCTGGGGTGGTTGGATTTTTTACTTAGTAAATAATGTGCCCAAAAATAAGCGACACCACAAACATATTTTTTAAAAGAAAAACCTATTTTTTATTACATTCCTAAATTCTGTTCTATTTAAATTAACCTTTTGAGAAATTAACGATTGATTTCTTTTAATTTTTAAAACCCTTTAGTTGAACAAACATATTTAAAATTTGGGGTTGGTTTTTGGGAATTTATTAAACAACAAAACAAAAAAATAATTTTATAAAATGTTTAAATTATTTACCATTAAACCTCAAAACAAGTTGACATTGAGATTCTTGTTTTTCAGTTAAGGTTTTTGGGTAGGTTTGTTGTCTTTAGCTCTTATTCTATTCTTAAATTCTTTATTACTTTTCAGTTTTTTAAAATAAACTTTTTGATTT
>JAHBCN010020196.1:0-15236 GCA_019359885.1 Listronotus oregonensis
GAAATTTTGGCAAATATAGGTGGAAATTTTTTGTGAGAAATTTTTTATCGACATTTGATTGATTGATGAAAAAAGTATGCAAAATAAATGCAAAACATCAATAAAAAACATAAACAAAAATGTAAAAAATTAATATAATGAGACATTCAATGGGAAATACCCCAAAATAATACCCCTTAAAATATAAATCCTAATAGTCGAGGAAAAAAAAAATTACAATATTTTACTATTTATTTGCTTTAAATCATAATTCTTATACTTGGCCTAACTTAAAAATATGCAATGTATAAGTACAATTAAAATTATAGACATACCATATAAAGCTGAATTACTTTTGTAAAAGAACAAAAAAGGTGGCTTGCCATTACCCCCTGACCAATTGCTTATTAATGCCAGATTGTGCGATATTAGTTTGCACACACTTTTCTTGTAGTTTCAGTTGTATCTTTTCCTCCTACTAATTTCAGAATATTGTACTAAAAAGGAATAATTATGTAGGAACAATTTTTGTAGTTGATATGTAAAGTATATACAGGGTGTATCTGAATATGAAATATAAATTTTACCATTGGGTTTTTCAAGCATGAATCAAGTGAAACTTTATCACTTTATTAATTAAGTCCACCTCATACACAATATAAAACACCTTAGTTTTTTTTGTTAAAGCCTGATTACAATAGTACAAATAAGTTCTCACAAGAACAATCGTTGAAGAGAATCATTTTCTCTCTATATTTTATAATTCTTATAAAAATTTTAGTTTCACTATTAGACCTTACCAAGAAAAATTTATAGAAAGTTTTTCTTAAAATTGCCTAGAATTATCAGGTAAAGTTTCTACACCAACGTTGGAAACACACTGTATAGACATTAACGTTTAAAACTTACATATTTTTTAAACTCCACTTCATTATGTAGGTTCATATCAAGGTTTTCAGTTCTTCCAATGTTTTTAGAGGTAAAGGTACATTTTCTGTTTCTTCAGATGTAATATATGTTTTTTGTAACACCCTTGTAATGTAATCCAATTTTTCATTGATTACTTTATTGAGATTTTCCTGCTTTCGGAAAAGATCTATCAAAATATCTATAAAAAAAATGTGAAATATTTTATTAAAAAAGGCAAAATGTAAAAAAATCAAATCATATAAATAAGCAATTTTATTAGAGTAGGGGAGAATGGGGGAATGGCGTTCACTTAAGAAATTTATTTATTAAGTTTTTTTATTTTTAACTTTAAAGAAATAAATTTAGTCCAAATTTTATCCAGAGATATAAGCTTCTACTATATTTACACCAAAAGGTTTTAAGTAGGTAATTGCATAGGTAAATTATAAAAACAAAATCTTGAGGAGTCGACCGCTATTACCCCGTATATTGGGTAATGACGGTCGAACGTGCGGGTAATGAAGGTCAAAGCAATATTAAATAAAAAAAATATTTTCTGGATCAAGTTTAGGTATATTCAAACTTTTACAAAACTAATGAAACTTAATTTTTCCATATCGAAGTTTTTCTGGATGGCTCAATTTGCCAATAATGTCATCCTTTGTAACCACGCTGACATCATCGACATTTGGAAATACGAATATGTTATGTTGACCACGGTACTCTCTCATAAATCTTACAACTATTCCATTTTTACGCAGATTAGTCACTTGTGCAACGAATCTTTTTGTTGACTTGTCATTAGAAACCAGCACAAACACAAAGTCATTTTCTTGCAACTGCGGATCTTTTTCAACTGAAATTTCTTTTTTCTCAGCAATATTTAGTTCCTCGTCTTCAGTCAACGGATCATCCGATGAATCCTGACAAAGATCATTCTCCTCCACATCCGACTCTGAGGAAGAACTAACATTTCCCTTACGTTTTTTGTTGACCACAGTTACAAAGTCGTCACGAGTTGGGTCATACACACTTCTTTTTACACTTGCATTCATTTGAAGTTTGTTTTTTCTTTGTTGCCGCTGAATGCGTTTTTCCTCTTTCTCTTCCAATGCCAGTTTTTCTGGGGTCTCCGTCAGAATAACAGAATGCTGTTTCCTTCTTGATGTTTTAGAACTTCTGCTGGGTCCAGGAAGGGGCGAAATATCAGCAAAAGAAACTGAATTTAAATTATTTTGCTGCTCAATTGATGGCTCTGTTGCTTGGTCTCGTATCTGGTTCTGGTTCGACGCTTGCGAGTGGTCTTGTAAGAGTTCAATCTCAGTAACTGGTTCGGGTCCTTCACTAGTGGTATCTAAAGGAAAATCTTCATCAGAAAATATGTTTGGGTTCATAGGAAAAATACCGGTCGATGCAAACCCAGACATCCCTTTTGAAATCGTTGCCACAACAGAATATGCCTTATTAAATAGTTCAGCAAGTTTGTAAACTGTAATAGGTTCACCAGGTTTACTTTTCATATGCAAGTCACACTCGCGATTGTAAGCCCTTTTAAGAGGACCGTAAAACACAACGTCCAAAGGTTGTAGGCGATGCGAAGAGTGGGGTGGTAAAGAAAGCATAATTATGTTGTTTTCGCGGCAAAATGTGTAGGCTTTTAATGTAATGTGGCTTCCATGATTATCAAAGATCAGTAGAACAGGCTCATCTTTCGTCGGTTTTGCGTAGTTACAAAAATGCTTTAGCCACACAACAAAAAGATCCTCGTTAGTCCATCCATTTACAGAACAACTGTATAATGCTCCAGAAGGTCCATTAACTTCCAATGTTGGAGCCATACGTTGGCGGGCATAAATAAACATTGGGGGGACAAATCCCCCTGCTGCGTTCATACAGCAAATTACCGTTGTGGTTTTCCCCCTTGCACCAGAAGTTACAGCACCGACTCTTTTCTGCCCTTTAATTCCAATTATTTTACTGGTTTCTTGTACAGTTGTAAACCCACTTTCGTCCATATTGTATATTCTGTGAGGAGAAAATTTGTGTTTTGTCATGACTTTTTCCAAATTTTTAAAAAACAGAGTCACTTCATCCTTGCTGAATCCCTTTATTCTATTTAGGCTTAAAGCCTCTGGTTTTCTTACCGACAAAGAAGGATTTCTTTTTAAAAATCCTTCGAGCCAATCTTTTCCAGCCTGCTTTTTTTCTCTATTAAACTTGTGCTCGATCTGTAGCCTCTCAGCATATTCAAAAACTAACTTCCGCAACTGTAGGGGAGTGAGTCCATAATACATATTAGCTAATGTCTTAATATTGGCACAAATTTCAGCCTCTTCTTCCTTGGTAAAGACTGGTTTTCTGCCCATGCTTGGACCACCTATTGCTAGAACCGTGTACCTCTGTTGAAAAGTAGCAAATGGAATGTTATGATTTTTGGCAGCTTTCCTTTGGCTTACACCATTTCTAACATCATCGATGGCTCTCGAGAGATCATCTGCAGTCCATTTAGCTTTCTCAGTTTTTCGTGTATAGTTTCTCGGCATCTGAAATTATAAAAATTGTAGGTCGGGTAATCCCGGTCAGCCTAGGGGTAATGGCGGTCACTGACTGCCATTACCCCAAATATTCTGACCAACGTAAACAAATATTTAAAACAAAACACATCAGATTTTCAAAAAGAGGTTAATCATATTTTAAAACATAATATTTACCTTGTAAATAATATATTTGAAAAACTTAATTTTCAAAAACGGCTCGTCAAAATCTTAAATATCACCTTTGTTTACTTATAAGAAGCACGTGAAAAATAACAAACTGCTTGCCGGCAACTCTCTAGACAACTGAATGTAAAAATTTTATGTTTTGCCTAGTTTAATGGTTGTTCGCTAGGTGTCGAGACAGCTTTCGCGCTTAAATTTAAAATAATATAGGAGTTTTTGGACTGACCGTCATTCCCCCGTTCTCCCCTAACTTTCTTCTTTTTTATGAAACACCATTCAGAACATTTTGTTTTTCATTTTTAAAATATAATAAAACAGATTCTTACCATTATACTTAGCACACTGATGACAGCTAGGTTCCTCATTTCTTTCAAGTAATTTTTCTTCATTGTTAACTATAGGGATGTGTGGCAGTAATTTTTCTTCATCAGTAACTATTTGGATGTCTGGCAGTAATTTTTCTTCATCGGTAACTATAGGGATGTGGCGGGAATCCGAATCGTCTGATGCATAAGATGAAATGAAATCCTGAAAATTTTTGGACACTTTTTTCTCATTGATTTTGGCCTATTCTGGATAACCTCATCTGATACATCACTGTCTATGGTGTCATCTACTTCTGACATAACTTCAAGCTGCTTTAACTTTTTGACAGCTCTATCATAATTATCTGAAAAAAAATATATATAAATTGTATAAACATCTATAATCACCAGTGAATTTGAAATGGAATATATATATACATATATATATATATATATATATATATATATATATATATATATATATATATATATATATATAAAATATATATATATATATATATATATATATATATATATATATATATATATATATATATATATATATATATATATATATATATATATATATATATATATATATATATATTTTAAATATCAAATGTATTTTAATCATCTTTGTGAGAACATTAGTACAATTCACTGTTATTGAAATGATGAAAAACCCCTGCCAAATGAGGAGACTTAGTTTTCAGTAGATCCTCTATAAATTGAATATGTTTTACATGATGTTACCGTAAAACTTACTAGATCTTCATAATTTTTGATATGTGATACTTAAGACAACCTCAAGCAACTTGTAATTGCTTTCGTATGAGCATCACATCAGAAAATTTGGAAGATCTAGCAATTTTTAGGATTGAATGCATATAAAACTTTAGTTTTACTTTTGAGTAAACCCTGTATATTTATTTAAAAAATCTTTCATTCAAAGATTGGTTCAGATAACCTACCCAATAACATATTCAAATCAGGGGCGTATCTAGGAAAAAATTCTGGGGGGCACACATACTCAAAAACTGAAGGGAACTTCGGCTTGTTTTTGTTAATAAGTAGTAGTTTTACAAAAAAAAACAATGCACGATGTAAAAGTTGTGTTAAAACTATTTACAATAAAATGTAATATATCATTACCAGTCCAACTAGAAATCATAGGATGTATAAATCAAAGAACTGCTGAGTTAAATGTATTTTATTACAAAAAGTGACAGAAAAATAAAAAAAAAATAGTACAATTAATTTACGGGGAACACTAAATTAGAAAAAATAAAATTTAAATGTTTATATTTAGCCTTCTTTTAGCTTGAGCCATATCGTTTAATACCTGTCGGGGGAAACTATAATATCAGGATGGATATTCAATAGTGCTAGGCCGTTAAGACGATTAGAACCTGCCGTACTTCTTAAATAAGTTAGCAGCCTACGGAGGGTAGAGAAAGATCTTTCGTTTGGCAACTTGTCACTGGAAGAGTGACAAAAATTTTTAAAAGTTTCTTGATATTTGGGAAAATTGTTTCGTTGCAGGAAGCATACGCATCGATGGCATTTTTGAAAACATTATCTGAAAGTTTCCTTTGCCATAATTTTACTTCAGCTACTAGAATTGCATCACTGTTTTCAAAAATAAATTCATTTTCTATGTAGAACTTGACCAGTTTCAAAATTCATTTTCAACATTACTGCTCTGTCTTAAAAGACAATTCACAAAAGATTCAATAATATTTTTATGATTTGTAAACCTTTCTTGAAGGGTTACTATATAATAATCCAAATAAGGTAGAAAAATATTAATTTTGAAATAATCCCTTGCATTATTTTTATGTTAGCTCGGTGGACTTGTCTTCCTACTGTACGAGGCATTGAAATATCGACTTCCTCGCCAAATACTTCCCTAGCAACACTTTTAGCTTTGTTAAAGAGCTTACCAAATTCTTCGTCAGAGGTTTCCCTCAACACCTTTAGTTGGCAACAACATTTTCTGTCGATTAATTGCCTCGCATAAATCTATATTAGGCGACTGCAATAACTTGCATAGAGGTAAGGTATAACTGAACAATTTCTCTACAATAAACAGTTTTAAAAGAAAAGCTGGATTAGAAATTGAGTCGAAAAGTGTGCGAGCTTCACTGGCACTTACTGCATCCTTCCATTGAGCGATTTCCTCCAACGAATGGATTAGTGCCCGATACAGCTCTACAAAAACAGACACTGACTCATGCTTTTCTACCCATCGAGTAGGGCACATCTGCTTTAGTTTTGTCCGTTTTACTTGCTGTTCTTCCTGATCAATATATTTTGTGAGTACTGCCTGTCTCTTAGGAGTGTTCATAAAAACATAACACTTTTCAATTATTCCTAGAGTATTTCTTACATCAACAATTTCACATGACTTTGAAACCGCTAGATTCAGGGAATGACTTGCACAATGTACATAAATGGCAGCAGGGTATAGTTCCTTGATTCTGGCTTGTACTCCGGATATTTTTCCTGCCATAGATGCCGCCCCATCATATCCCTGACCGCACATATATTTCAATTCAACTCCTGCTGATGCTAGGAAGGAAATTATGTTTTGTGAAATGTTTGATGCAGATGCATTTTCTATTGGGATAAACTGAATAAAATGTTCAATAAGAATATTTTCTTTAACATATCTAACACAAACAGATAATTGTTCTGTATTAGAAACATCAGCAGTCTCATCTGCAAGCAACGCGAAAGCTTTGGCTTCGTTGACTTCTTTGACTATCTTTTTAAAATGATATGATTACAGGATTCTATAATTTCATTTTGTATGATTGGGCTTAAATAAGTTGCATTATTACCTGCGGTATCAAGTTGATTTCTCAAAGATTCGTCACCCGAATCTATTCTAAATAATAACAATTTTTTAAAGAGCCCTATGCCTTTTTTCTGTTGCTGTTCTTCAAAAGTTTCGTTAACATTTAGTCTACCAGAATCCCTGTGTCCACGTAATGGTAAATTGTTTTGACCACAAAAATTATAGTTTTTATTATTGGTGTCAACTTTTTTCGATTTTCGAGAGATTGCAAGTAAGCTTCCTGATTTAATATATTTTCTATTGAACGACCGGGATTTTCCAAAACAGCTTTTTAAATTATCTGCAACGAATATTGAATTTTTATGATATAAAGTATTTTGGTGGTTTTCAAATTTTTCTATCCCATTCTTCCAATTTCTAAACGGTTCTGTACATAAAACGCCTACGAGTTGACTGCCTGTGTGGCCCACAAGTTTCTTGGCAAAAAGGACACAGTATTTGCAGTACACTCCATCATCAATGTTGGAATAGGAGAGCCAGAAGTATTTCTGAAACCAAGCAGGATTGAACTTCCGCTTTTGTTTCCGATCTGCGTTAACGGAAATTGAAATTCTATAGGTGGTGTCCATAAGTTTTCCAGGATTTCAATTTTTCTCCTATCTTCTAAGAAATTCTTGCCCACAAAATTGCCAATGTCGTTGGCGTTAATGTAAACATCGCCTAACACATTTGGTTTTATTGGTGTTGCTTCCTGTAACAAAACAAAACAAGTAGTTTTAAATATGATCAAGATTTAAAGTGGGATAAAGGCGATATATTATGTGTTATGTGCGTCCTTCCTTGCTGATTAGCTCCCAAAAATCTAAGTGTCTAGATGTCCATATAACAAGTATAACAACAAAACAAACTTACCATATTGACATCTGTAGAAGTAGAAGTACTAGCGATTCTTTGTGGGTCATTATTTTCAAATACCTCGGTTTTGCATTTAATTTCCTTGTCTTGCTGAGTACTCGATTGTGTCTCATCTGTGTTCTTATCAGGCTTAAGCTTAAGCCATGTAAATAAAGACTGAGTCTTCATTTTTTTTTAGGTGGCAGTTTCTCTTCCATCATCTAAAAATATAGGTGTACCCAATTAAATATATTCTGCCATACTTAATAAGCCAGTCTACTTTAACACAGGAAAGCATAACTCTTTCTGTCTGCATGCTTTAAGAGATAATAATCAGCAAAAACTGGACTAAGTCCGAAAATTGTGCGTATTTTTCAAGATGCTCTGGCGGCAAAAATCTTTGTTAGCAAAACTCTATCCTAATTATTGCATCTATTTTCTACTATTTAACTGTGTATAACTATGTATAATGCAAAGCTATAAAATGACTGCACTACAATAAAATTTAAAATATCTTATACTTACGTGAACTCACGAACTCAACTCAATTAAAATGCTATCACAACCTTTAATAGGTAAAACCCTGGGGTAAAACCAAATTTTGAAGTCACAAATGCGTCCTTGCTGCTAAAAGCATTTAAACACGGGAACAGCCTGTCCGTACTACCGGACAATTATCTTACCGGACAGAAGACCCAATGTTGCCAGATGAAGTGCACAGAAAATCGTGAAACTCGGGTTCCAAAATCGTGTAAATTAGAAACAGCGTTAATATTACTTTAAAATAATAAAAAAAACCAAGTAATAAAAACGGAAGACACTAACACATCTTATTTATTTTAATAAATAAACATCATATTCTTCTTTCAAAACAACAATTAAAATAAATACAGAACATATCTTATTATATTACGAAGACTCAGAATCACTTGAGTCTTCGTCTAAATACAATAACTTACTATGCCAATTTTTTTAATCATCTTTTTATTTAAATTAAAATCATGACATGTTTTATTTTCCATAAAACTTTTTGTGTACAAAATAGCTTCTATTGTTTTTGTTTTAAATTTATTGCGAAACTGTTTTTTAATTAGGTTGATTTGAGAGAATACCCTTTCTACAGCAGCACTCGAATGAGGCAAACAAAGAACTTCAAAAACAAATTTAGTTAAAATTGTAAATTTTGGTGAAACTCCTATTTTCACATAGGCAATATCCTTCCAAAATGTTGAAATATCATTTTGAATGGCTTCCAGAGGATAATTTTTTAATAAACGCCATTCATTATCCAGATCCTGCATTTCTTTAGGATGAACTAAATTTGTCCTATGTCAGAAATTGTTTTCTTCTTTGGATTTCACACACTGGGATCCAAAAATTTAAATTTCTCGATGACTGAGTGGCGAAGTCGATAATTATTTTATTAATAAACTTGAAAATTGAAGATTTAATGAAAAGTGATTACTTTTTCGTGAAAAATCGTAAGATTTGGTACTTCATTCATGTAATCGTGTAAAAAGGACTGAAATCGTGTAATTACACGATTAATCGTGTAATCTGACAACACTGACAAGACCGATGACGCGTGAAGCAACTTGTGACTTGTCTTCTCTTCTCCATTGCATCGGATCTTCTCGTGAATCCCGATCTCATTAGCCGAGCGGCAGACCTTCTATATGGACATCAGGCCGTATTTTTAATAGAATTTTATTTCTATTTGCAGAATACTCAGTAAAATACATATAATTTAAAATATGTATATACAGCTAGGTTAACCTTAGAGCTCTGGGGGGGGCACGTGCCCGAGTGCCCCCCTGGAATACGCCCCCTGATTCAAATTAAAAATTCACTGAAAACCAAAACTTCATGTTAGGTGTGTGCCCCCATATTAATCGTAATTTTTCCCAAAATGCACTAACTTCAACATTAAGTAGTTATTGGGTATGAAACTACAATACTGCTATTGGCATAATCGAAGTAGAACATAAGAAACCTAGCTGTAAAGTATATAGATAGCAGTGTATAATGATTGGCAAACTTACCAGTTTCAAATTTTTTATTTATTTGGCACATGCTTCCATTCATTGGACCAATTTCCCATGATTTTTGGTAGCAATTTCTCTGGCCTTGTCCGTTTTTGAGTTTGGCCACCAACAAAACTGTTTTCCTTCATCATCAAACACCCACCTGCAAGACACAACAGCTACTGGGCAGCTTCCTGTGGTTGGATCTGCTTCAGATGGGAATTCCACCACACAAAATCTATAATGTTTTATATTATAGATAATATAATAAGGGTTTACTTCATATTACACTGAACTGATCTGTTTTCTAAATACATAATTTTAAAAACCTATAAATAATTAAAATACTACTTACTTATAAATAAATGTTAATCAAGTACATAACTTACTAAATTACAAACTATTTATATACATTTGCAACATTTTGCCTAATATTTATTATTAAGCTTGAGGGGCCTCCCACTCATCTGGTTTTGTACACATATTGCGCAATATTTAAGAAAATACTGCAAAACATTTCAAGACCCTGCAAGCATTGCGAGACACTGCAATGCTTTGCAAGACACTGCGAGACCCTTTGCAGTGTCTTAAATAAAATTTGTACACATATTGCAGATAGTGAGAGACCTCTCAAATAAGCTACTTAACTTTTTTTTCCCAGTTATCATTATTTTAACTTTTAAGAAATCTTTGTTGTTAATTTAAAAAACATATTTAAACTTAACCAGTTTGATTAAAACACATAAGATGAAAGAGTGTCTTAAGAATCTTTACACATTGAAATGTTTGTTTTGGTTACTTTTTGGTTTCATATATAAATATCTAAGTAAGCATATCTTTATTTTTATGCAAACTGTACAGAACAAGCAATCAGACAGATACTGTGTTGCACAAAGTTTCATTATTCAATATGAAATATACAATTTTTATGTGTTGTGTAATTTTTTTCCTAGATACTACTTACTACACAGAATATTAGGAAATGAGACTCTACCTGTCAAAATGACATTTTGTATATCTTCATTCATGTTCTACCTATTACATTACACATTTTTACATGGTATAAATAAAAACACCTCTACAGTTCTTTGTTTTTATTTATAGTGATGGCAATTGTTGTTAAAGTTACACTATCTGTGTATGTTTACCTGTAATATATGAGGTAAAATAAAGTTTTTTTTTTAATAATATACTAAAAGTCAAACATTTACTTTGTTAAGTTCCTACTGTTATTTTAATAAAATTCCTTCGATAATATAACTAAATTAATAGTATATCAATAAGTATATATTACAATGTCTGTTATATACAAAGATTAAGTTTACAAAACAAGGCATAGGCAATTGTCACAAATCATCCAAGTAAATAATAATCTTTAAATGGGAGCAGAACACTAATACATGGTGGGTGAAAAGAGTGGCACTTTTTAATTATTACTTTATAAATGCTAGATAAAGTCAAAGGTGAATTTTAAATTTTGGCAGTTTACTGTCAATATCATAGCAAATGAGATGCAATTAATCAAAGTAATGCACAAAACGACTTTTTAAAGATTTAGGAAAAATAAATCTAAAATTAGTGGATAATTTAGAAAAACAATCGACATAGTATAGAAATTATAAAGGCAAGAAAAAGAGTATCACTTTTTTACCCACCCTGTAGAATACTTTGTGTTATGAAATCTGAGTAACTTTTCTTAACAATTACTTTGGCTCATAAATGCAATAGTGGAATAAAGGCATACTTTCCATTTAATGGATATAAAATGCCTTTTCTTAGAATATTTTCTAGTGCTATAAACCCAGTTTCCTCTTTAGAGTTTTCAACCAAATAATGAGAAAAATATGAGTAGGAGTAGGATACTCATAAAGTGACCCAACTGAGTTTAAATATTCTCCCATTAATAATTGTGTACCTCCTTGTTCAGCAAAGTATAAAATTTTTACAATTTTTTGTTTTTAATTGAATTATGTTATCCGGAAAATTTGAGGTTAATTTAAGATTATTAAAAAAAGCAACCTTGTAACAATTTAAGTCCTCACTAATATTTTGTGGTGTTTCCTTGGTATACAAAACCTGGTTTTGTTAGCTGTATCTACTTTCTCCATGTTTGATTTCAACCGTAACTTTTTATTCACTAAGCCTTCTACAAACCTGCTCTAAGGGTTGATTACCTTTCGTATCAATTTTTGATAGAATAAAGATGGTTTTCTGCCCAGAAACAATTAATTTCATTTAAAGAAATAAAATGTTTTGTTTCCTCAGCTAAATGGATAAGGCTATGGGTATTGTAAGTTAAGAAACTTTGTCCATATATTTGTCTGGAATACGTTACAAAATTTAAAAGTAAACTGTTTGCGTAGTTATTGTACAAACTATTAAGATCTGCATTCAAGAGAATAGTTATTGCATAAGCAAGAAGAAGAAAATGTCCAAATAACTTGTCTGATATTTCATTTTTAAAAATTAGGGGGCCTACATACAATAAAAATTGACGGAGTTCTGTAGCCTTCCAATGCTCCAAGTCATTTAAAGACCTTGGTTTTCTTACAAAATCAGATGGCCAATATTTTTTGGAAAGCAACTGAATTTTTTTATTTATTTGAAATAAATTTGTCTTTTTAATATTATACTCTCTTGCATGATCTCTCCACAAAAATAATAGTTTTCTCTCATAACCCCTAGGCAAACAGAATGCATATAGTCACCTGGAAATGCTTTAACCATATCCACATTAAGAAACTCTAAAGGAGTATCTCCTTTGTGATAATCCTCATAAACCCGGTTTCTAAACTCAGTGTCTGTACGGTGAGGAGCATTTACTTCAACAAAACCTCATTGATTTTAAAAACTGTCCTCCACGCAACACTTGCCACATCCATAGCGACTATTGTGACCTAGAGTATTTTTAATATAGTTTCGGGCTGGAGTATCACAACAGAAACTATGAATCTTTATACATATTTTTTATCATTAATAATTAACCCACTTGTGTTAGGTTGGTTAGCTCTGTAATAAATTTATTTAAAAAATCTAGTAAGGGGGTTTGCTAGTGCCACAATACATACCTACTGTCAAAATAATATCGCATCCTTTAATATTGCACAGGATTGGCCAGAACTGCAATTTAGAACTTTTAAATAAGGGTAAACCATCTACATTAAACTGTACGAACAATGTATCTTCTGGAATATTTATTGAAAGTAAGTCTGAAATTTGTTTAGTTAAACCTAAATAAAAAAATTGTCCATCATTCATTATTTCTATTTCTGGTAAACCAGTCTTTGTCTCCAGTAAAGTTCGAGCATCTATAGGGAGATTGTCGATAATTGGATTTGTTTTAAACCATTTCAAGAGTTTCGTAAGGGCCACATGTGAAATATTAAAATCTATTGCCCATTTTGATAAGAAACTTCTGCTAGCCTCTGATGATGCAGGTAAAGGCACATTTTCCTTAGACATACTTTTTGTGTCCCTACAAACTTTATCCCTTGCTTCCCGTATCAACTGTATCCAACCCTAAGCCTGACCAAGCTGACTCCCCGAAATGCTCACACTTGCAGTCTTTTTAATTTGACCTCGGTATTGACCATCAATATCTTGACTACAGCTTATATCGACAAAGTTTACTTCGGGCTCAATAATTTTATTTGGTTGCCTATGGATAGACCCTAATAAACCAAGTCCTCCATCAACCACAGAAGGAATCATAGTCATGGAGCTCGCGAGACTGGAAAATGAATCCTTAGAAATTCCAGGACGACCTTTATCTTCCTTTTGGTAGTCAGCAA
Source organism: Listronotus oregonensis (assembly GCA_019359885.1). Taxonomy (NCBI): domain Eukaryota; kingdom Metazoa; phylum Arthropoda; class Insecta; order Coleoptera; family Curculionidae; genus Listronotus; species Listronotus oregonensis. The sequence continues at coordinate 13,423 of JAHBCN010020196.1, forward strand.
CAGAAGTTCCAGGACGACTCTCATCTTCCTTTGGTAGTCAGCAATTTGACGTAAAAAAGCATTTACTTTTTTTAAAGCTCTATTCCTTGAAGTATCAGGTGTTTTTTAAACATTGTTTAAAAATATAGGGCTTTTTCGATATAATTAATTAAAGATAATTAGAGGTTAATTCTTTAACACTTACTTTACACTTACCTAATGATTTACCTTCTTGGCTCACCATCATGGGTCACTCAACAGACGAGTTGTTTTGCACTTTTTATTGTCTATTAAAACCACAAAAACGAGGAAATTTTAAGAAAAACACCAAAAAACAGAACAAATTTAAACTTCAGTTCTAGAAGGAACAATCGAACAATGAAACAAGTCTGTCAAAATGTCAAAATCGTCAAACTTGTTAGCGAAATCCCGCGAAAAACATTTGGAGAACTAGTGCGCACCGAGTGTATCGGTGTCCTTTTTAGACATCAAAATAATAAAGGATAGAAATATACTGAGCGCATAGTGGTTTCTCCAATTGCTTCCGCTATCTTATTTTAAAAGAAACTTTTCCCCGGAAAAATAAAAATATTTTTTTCCCACCCTTTTTTTTTATTATTTAAAAAAGAATTTTAATTTTTTTTTTTACTTAATTTTTATTTCATGGTTTGTAACATGTTATAAAAAAAAGGGGTCGCAAACTATCTATAAATTACGAAAAAAAGTAAAAAAAATGTTACTTAGCTGGCATTATAAATAAAATAGATTAAATAAATTTTTTTTAATGTTAGTTAAATGCTGATGTTAATAAAATGGTTGAAAAAAATAAATAACCTGTAAGGGGTTTCCTTCAAAAAACCAATATTGGGTGCCTTTAAAAAAAAGGCATACCCAATTTGTTTAAAACCATTGGCAAGTAAGTACTTATTTGGGAGTGACTTTTTTTAAAGCCCCCCAAGGGATGGTAATATTACCAGCACTTCCCAAAGCATTTTCCATCAATGCCAATGTGAAAATGTAATTTCCAGCAAAAAGGTTTTTTGGGAATTTGTGTTTGGGGCCTGTTCAATAGTAGGGAAAGAATGGGTCCTTATTTTTGGGGGTGGCCAACTTTTAAATATTTTGTTCAATAATAACATTCTTTGTGATTGAAAATTTGGGGCAAGGCGTTTTGAGATGTTAGTGCTCCTATTTTGGGGATGACAGCCCACTTCAGAGAATTATTTTTTTTCCCCCAATAACACATAAACGTTTTTAAAACATCTTTTGAACGTTTCATTAAGACATAGTTAACGTTTTAAAAAAGTTCACGGACGTCCACAAACGTACTTTTAAACGTTTTTGGGAAGGTCTTTGTCAGCAAAAAATATGTCTTGGCAACGTTTTATAGGAACGTTCTTAAAAACGTAAAGTAAATTTAAAAACGTTGTTTATAGAGATTTTTACCCTTTTTTACAACGTACCTTTGGGGGTTTGGGTTTTAGTTTCGTTTCCCGGGAAAGTCTGGAAATTTTGTGAAAAGTTTTTAAAGAAATTATTTTGAAAAATTTTTTACCCTTTTCCGGTGCTTCCAATGATCCAATAGATTTCCCGGAAAACTGTCTATCGTTTTTTTTTTGTTGGGAGATACCAATTTTTAGAAAAAAGGTTTTTTTTGCCAATGGTGAATATTTAAAAAATATTTTTAACCATAAAGGAGTGACAACAGATCGTTTTTCTGTATTTAGAATACCTTACGAGAATAAATATACCGTATATGGACACCAGTTGATCCAACCAAAGTAAATTTTATTTTAAACACCATAAAACAGGAACAAAAATGTCCATAATATTTT